>BQNB010044127.1:3307-43442 GCA_026074375.1 Tanacetum coccineum
GGGTAATTTGAAGTTACTTAAAATTGTTATTTTTGATGATGATATATATGTGATGAGGTGTCATTTTATACACCATTTCGGGGTCATTTAACCCCATAAATTATGCAAATATACCCAAATTATGTGCTTAATCGTTTGTTTTAAGGTTTTTAGCACTTGAATGGCATTTGGAGGAAATACACGTGACTTGAGCTCATTTGGAAAAGAAACAGAAAAGATTACGAACGTACACCAATTCCATGAAGTGTTATTTATAGAGCGTGGAGACGGCGTCGCAGGCATAAAGCGTCGTCGTCGTGATCTATCCAGTGACGGCGTCAGAGATCTAGCGATGCTGTCAGGACGTGGCCGACTTAATAAGGATCTAGAATCATCCACGTAACGATGGCGTCAGGATTTCAACACGACGTTGTCGCAGCGATATCTCTATATATACAAAATCGATTTTAAGGTTTTCAGTGTGTAACTTTGTATAACATTAGGGAGATGAAATCTAGTCTTTGTAGCAGCTTTAAAGGTCGTTTTTAGGGCCTCAAACCTTATTGTAACTACCTTCTATTCATGTTTTAATCGAGTAAGAGTTTTATTCATTAATCATTCAATATGTCTATGTGTTGTATGATTGATCTATGTTCTTGCTTTATCCTTAACATGCTAGGCTAAACCTTCCTTTGTATTTGCTTATGATTGCATAAAAGTCAGATTGTAGATCCTATTACTGTTGCTTCTTGTTGATGAATGTGCGCGTTAGGCTTTATAAAACCACCTTTTGTCTGTATTGCTGTAGACATGTCTAGGGAAACGCAAGTGCGTAGAAAGGATACCATCGAGTAACAGTCTTCATACTACCTTGCTGTAGAAACATGTAATCTTATGATCAATCTAAGAACAAGAGAGAGATGTGGGTTGTAATGTTAGAGAGAAATAATTGATGGAATGGATGATGTTTATTAGATGGAATGTAACAAATGGAACAACCAACCCCTCTCCAAGGCTAGGAGAGGGCTTATATACTACATGTTGTGGCCGCCCAAGTGATCTACTAATAGGCCATTCACAATGACCCGGGCTGGGCTAGTTTACTTAACTAACGTTACACATACTACAAGCTAAGACTTAATACAACTTGGAAGTGACCGATACTTTTTGTGTTTCCAACAATCTCCCCCTAAGGGAGGTCACTATCCATTTTTATAAAACATTAAGCCAAGCAAACTTATGCTTTGTCTAGTCTTTAGCATGGTCCTTATGGCATTCTCACCTGTGAGTAAGTTGTAGTGACATTGATTTCTAGATTGAGCTTGTATTTCCTTGAAACTTTATTGACATTGTGACCTTGAGCATCTTGAGATTCATAAACCAAAACACATCATCTTTTACGCCATCTTGTAACTTTGCCATCTTGTGGACTTGCGACTTCTGGACTGACATGGTCATACCTTTCTTGATTTGTTGATTTAGAAAGCTTTAATGTTGCATATTTCTTGAAATTCTTTAACTTTAACACTTCGTCAGGTATCAGAGTAGCGGAAGTCTTGAAATATGTACTTTAGCTTTCATGATGTTTTTATGTTTTGTCGGTAGGGTATGAGCAAGTGGCTATAGATCTTGTGAGTCAAGCAGAATATGTAACCTCCACCTCCCATCGTTAAATAACCTGCCATTAAAACAGTTAGCAATAAAGCGGGGGGACAAATATGGCTTTGTCATTCACCCGGGTTTGGTTGGAGTAACCTTTGAATCCGTGAGGATTGACCTGTGATCAGATAGATTCAATTTAAGAAGAATCTTCTTGACAGGATTTCCAGCTGTAGTATTGAATCTTTCTAACACATAAGTATTAGATTCATCGCACTCAGCATGTTCTCATTATCGGAACGTCTTAAAGCAGACAACACGATAAGAGTGAACCAGTGAGTTACTATCTCCACCGTTTGATATAGAAAATTGATTTGGAAAATCAATCTGGTGTATCACTTGCACAATTGTTTTTGTGACACACCGAGAGTGTTAATCATTTTCAAAAATTCATTAACAACCGTTGAAATCCATTACCTGGAACAAGTTTGATCTTATAGAACGCACCATCGATTCTTTCCAGTTGTCACAAGTTTGATTCATAAAGAATCTCACAAGTTACCTACCATGAGCTTGTTTGATGTTGGCTCAAGCAGGATTTCCATCTTCATTGTGAATACCTAAGTATCACTCGGATGTTCTGGCAAAATCACAAGGATCTTGCGTAGGACTCTAATGATATTACTTGATATTCACAATATGTGAGATAACAATCTAAATATGACAAGAGTCCTAATTGAGATTAATGAATTATCTCTTTGGGCTCTAACTCAATTGTGCCTTTTAATTTTAGTGATCGGAGTTGGAGCTGAGTGCCACCTTTTCAATATCAACAACTCGGAGGCGAAAGTCAATAGAAATGGAGTGTATCTCGCTGAGATTTTGAAACAAAGTTCTTTCCGACTTATGAGTGGCAGGGTAGGGGTTTGTGCAGAACGTCACTGGGACCAGACTGGACTCAATTCAAACAACACCTAAGAGTGTTTCTGACAGCATATTGTATTGATCCGTTTCCTTCTGCCTAAGTGTATGGAGGGACTTCTTATCTTTCACCCCTTTAACCTTACATTTCTTTTCATTCTTCAACCCCTTTCAATGCTTACCGAACTTACATAACTAACACCTTGTTATGTATGTTCCAGTGTTTAGCTCCATCTTCTCAGTCGGCATTATTCCTAATTCTCACATTTTTCTTCCTTTTTAAATCATTCCTAAGGATTTCTTCTACACTAACTAGTGAAGTTGATATCCCTAGGGTAGATCCTCCGTTCTGGCAGTAGATCATGGGATTTTTAATACCTATACCTAACCACCTTATAACTCCATAAAATTAAGTACATGGTCGGTCTTTAGGTTTCCATCACCATGCAAACCAAAATCCATGAAAAATTCATTCAAAAGTGTTTGCTATAGTATATCAAAAGGGTTTACCCACTTTAATGTTATTAACACAAAAAAGCTCCCCATAACATATGCATCGTAATCGTAGTACATGCTCAGTTTGGAGTTCAATCGAGTCCATTTAATTAATATACTTCTGTCAATATACAATAAGTCCAGATTAATCACATTTCTCCCCTTATATACAAAATGATTAATCCTTGATATTTTGGGATATCAATTAATTAACACGTTTAGGACAAAATGAAGTATTCTAGCTATTGAACAATATATTGCCTCCCGACCTCTAACTTTTGAGGGAATTATATCAATGGTACCGGTACAATTAATTGAAAGAATTTTAATTTACTAAGAAATTCTTGAAAAATTTGTACTCGAACACATCTTATTTTTTCACCAAAAATCTACACTATTAATAAACAATTTAACAAGAAAAAATTATAACGAGAGATTTGACCTATAAGATGAGAACAACATAAGATAAATCATCTGGTCATTTGAAGTAGCCGTAATCACCCCCGTATAGGTCTTCCACCAACGAATCCTCCAAACCCTGCATGATCCCTCCTTGTCTTTAGTCTTTTTGTCAATTGCCTGAATCATACTCTTGCATTTTACTTTGTCAACGTTTGCTCCAAAAAGACTGAGGCAGAATACTCCATTCTGATTCCTCTTGAGGCGATCATGCAGAGTATCCCGAACATCATGAGAGTACCATCCGCTAAACTTGTGTACATCGTAAATGCGCATACAATCTGTTTCTTCTTGCTTTGTTCTCATAGATGAATCCTCTGGGATCGAAGTATGGTTGAAAGCGTCTCTTCTTCTCAAATTGGATCTGAACTGTTAGGCTTTGTGAGGTTGAGTTTTCTTTTTGATAAGCTTACAACACCAATGAAGGTCTTCCACACCGCCTTTGGATGACCAACACTTCTTGTGAACATTCTTAAGAGACATTAAATCAATACGTTCTACAACGTTGGAGATTTGTCACCTTTCCATAGCACGGAGAAGAAGCAGCCATGTCCTTCAATGTCTTGGATTCGAATCTGTGAAAAATCGCCTTCTTGAACATGTAAAGAATTCGTCATCCCCTCCCGTAATAATAATCCAGTCAGATTGCGTGTAGTTTTGCATCCGACTAATTCTAACCTTTGTGACCGCAATAATTCTTCTCTTTGAGGAGAACGTCACGAGCTGATTCCCATGTGGTCGCAAATGCATAGACTGTCTTCGAGATCTTTGCCCCGATGTGAGATTCCCCAAACGCGTAATTTGTCGTAGTGAACTATCATTGACTCCACATTGACGTTGGGCACTAAGTCTACTATCCATTTAATATACCCAAATCTGCATTCATTGACCTTCGTACTGAAGTAGAGTACTTTGCGGCTTGACTCACAACCACGTAGGTACTCAAGGTCGTTATTGATGAAGTGATGAAATGGTATGACATGAGACCTTGAGAATTTAGAACCAACGGTAGTGGCTTTGACTCGCAGATCATGAGGAAATGGAGCGGCCTAATCCGGGGTTGATTCCAGATCCCAATTTTTCTGTTTTGGCTTTGTAGACTTCTTCAACAAAAGTAGTCAGTCACTTCATCTCTTGCCTTGTTCCTTTCCATCAGCTCCAATGTTGGACCTGCTAACATTCGGTGTAGTGTTTTAACATTTAGCCGTTCATCACAAAAGCGGTAAAGTCCAATGTGTGTCTTGTTGGCTCATTGATAATGAAAAATACACATATCCCGTTGTACCTAAAAGAACCCAAATAAACCAAAACAGTCTAAAAGTGGCAAAATGTAAATGTGGCTTGGATTATGTTTTGTGTGTGCAGGTACGGATATATCAAAAATCACATGAAAACAGTCAAAAACAGGCAAGCACGGACACGAGAATCAGAAGAGTACAAAAAGAAGCCAAAGAATCAAAGCCGAAGCCAGAAAAGTCAAGCCTCAGTCAAATCCAGTCAAAATGGTCAAACAATGGTCAACAGCAGTCAACCACTAAAATGACAAAACCCACAATATTTCATTTCAACCTTCCAAGTTTCACCAAAGTCTAAAAATAACCCCTCACCTCCTATTGGGCCCTAGAACCCTTAATGGGCCTGAAAAACCCTAAAATTCTATACCCGGATCCAAACCCATAACCATAAGCCCAAAACCTAGTCCATTAACCTTTTTATAAAACCACAAGGCCGTTCCTAACAGCCAATTCCAAAAAAGACCCCCCTTTTTTTTTTTTTTTTTTTACACACTACACTTAGTATTAACAAAGACAAGGGCTAGTTTTGTAATATTGCCAAAGTTCAAACAAGTTTTTTACCTCGTTTAGTTATAAACTTGGCGCCAAGACCCAAACACTATTCATCATCGTCTCCATCTTTACCCATGGGTAAAACAAGGGGCAAATCCAAATTAAGGGGTGAAGATTCAATACAAGAGCTCGTCTACAAGATGGCAGGGATTTTTAGTCGTAAACAAGTGATCTCATTAGCTCACTCTCATGATGAGGCTACGTCAGAGCAAGAAAAGCACAAGGTTATGTGGGTTTTACACTATAATCACTCACACAACTAACACAATGGCACATGAATGGAATGACACGGCTGGTGCGATCCTCAGTTTACACACAAATGTTAGAAAATGATCAAACGGCTCAAAATCATTTGGCAATATTTAGAAGAATCAAGGGTGCGGATTGAAGGCTAGGAGATGGATTCAGGGGTCCTAGAAGCTTCTTTGGCAGCCTATAAAAAGGCCTCAGCTCACACACGCAGAGAAAAACCTTCTTTTTACCTTAGTTTTTTTTTCCTTTTTTTCTAGTTTAAATAATATTAGTTTGCTTAAATATTGCTATTGTAATTTGGTCTTTTGATTATGTAATCTTCTTTTAAATAATTGGAAAATGACTGTCTTTGGGTTAAATTAATCCATTTTTACCTTTCAAATTCTCTCAAAGCCCTTTTACTCAAAAGCTCAATCTGTCTTAATAAGCTCTAATAAGCTCTTTCAGTCTATAAGCTGAAATTGAGCTTACTTAATCCAGCCTTAATCATATCTAAACATATAATCAGCTTAAAATGACTAATTACCTTAGCTTTTGGAATTGTGAGCTTTTGGAAGGAGATCTAGAAATTGATGAGATCTCATGGATTATTACCCTAGCTTATTATTAAGCTAGGGAGCTTGTAGCTGCCTTAATTGGTTCCTCTTGTTTAGCTAGAGGCTTTGTAAGTTTCTCTTTAATTTCCTAAAGTTTTTGCTTTCAATAATTGTCTATTTACTTTCTATGCTTAAATCTGCTTATTTGCTTATAATGGTTGCTGATTTGTTCTTAAATATCTTTAATTTTGCTTATTAGATTAGTTAGATCATCTGTTTTTTATTAAGTAGTTAAAAAATCTTAAGTTTTCATTTCTGTCTCCAAAATAAAAAATCTACAAAAAAAACAAACAACTAATATACTCTCTTAAGTCTAGATCTAAGTTTAATTAGTTGTTAATTTGTGTTTATTAGGCTTAATATAAGCTAGTGGTAATATGGTAATTAAGTTTTAATAAGTAGATTTTAATTTCAAAAGCCTTTTCGAATCTTATCAATCTAAGGGGTGTTTGGATATAGGTCTTCTTTTGACCACAAATAGCTCCAAAAGGATTTGAGTTTTTGATTGAGGACAGTTTGTGCATTCAATTAACATAAGTAATTAGAAGTCATTTTCAGCAGTTAAGTTTTAAGTAAATCACAAGTTTGAGCTTAATTTCCCTCATCTCAGCACCAGGGCACTTTTTAGCTTAAATTAGGATTTGCTTATAGTTTGTTTCTAGATCTCTAGCTTTGATTGGTGCTTGTTTTTATGTTCATACAACACTTGATAGAGTGTGTCTAGTGCAATCCATCCCCACCCCCCCCGACTTTAGCTCTTAAGTTTGGCTCCACTTTGGTCTTTGTGGTATTACCAATTGCAACCATCGTACTTACATCAAGTAAGTACCAGCTGATTTTTTTGAGTTCATTTTAGAATTGCCTCTTAGGAATTAGAAGCTGGAGTTTTTAGGAACAACATATCTTCTAGTAGATTTAGTTAGGGTATTGCTTTTATTTCCATTAGCTTAAAATTAGTTAGCTAAATTAAGCTTATAAAAGTCACTCCCAAAGTTAAATAAAGCAAAATAGTAGGTTAGAACACTATTTTCTTAAAATATGAATACCTAGCTTAAGGTGGTTTGAATTTTTATTACATAAATAAGATAGTTAATAAGTTTGTTTTTTTAAGTTCTACAGAGCTTTAAAATCTGTTTGGCTTTTTGTGCCTTAAGCTTAAATGAATTTGATTTAGATATATGGGGGGGCTTGGTTTGTTTTTTGTTATTTTTTTTAGTTTATATTGTGTGTTTGGTGGAGGTGCTTTATCTCTTAGATTTCTAGTTTTGCTACTTAGCTCTTCCAATTTAGCTATCAAAGTGTTATAAACTATATTATTATTATCTCATTTAGTTTTAAGGCAACTCATAAAGCTTGTTTAAGAAACATCTTCTTTTTTCATTTTGAGCTATTTGAGTTTTTTACACAGGCTTTTTAGTAATACGCCAAAGGCAAACACCTCCATTTTCAGAGGTCAGCTTAATGATAAGTTCTTATAGAGTCTTATTATGGAATTTAAGCTCATACAGCTTTAGGTAAAAGTTGATCTTGCCATCTATCCCAACTTTGGATTTTATAATTTTTAATTTTAAGACTTTTTGTTTCAGCTTATTTTTAAGGCTTATTTGGTTTAGAATTTTTAGTCGGGGTTAGCCTCAGTGTAGGAATTGAACTTTAAAGTTTATAAGGTTAGATCCCTCCGTTAGTTTAGTGAACTTTCTGTTAGTCCTTTAGAGGGATTTGCATAGTTAGTCCCTAGTTAGTTAAAAGTTAGTTTTTAATTAAATTTTTAATTAGTTTAAATTAGCAATAAGGTTTAGATTTAACTAGTTTAATATAAGGTTAAAATTAAAAAGGAATAAAAATTAGGGCTTTTATTTTTTAGTAAAGTATCTGCAGTATTTTCTTCATTAGAATACATTTTTATAAAAATTTTTTGGATTTTATCTATATAGATTTATTACTTTTAAAAGTTTTCAATTATTTTAAATCTAAGAAAAATCATATCTTTTTAAATTTGGAAATACCCAAAAATAGTGATTACTTTACTTCAAAATTTTTCTTTTTTCATTTTGTTTTATCTAGGAAAAATACAAATTCAATTTTTTTTTATCTAGGATTTAATTTAGATAAAATAGTTTTTTTAATTGATAAAAATTCAAATTATCAAAAAAAATGTTTTTCTTTTTCCTAAAATTTTCTTTTGTCCTATCTTAGGTTTAGAAATTTAGTTTATATTTTTTAGGAGTTAAATTTAATTTACTTGCTTATTTGTCGCGTTATATTTGTTTCCCGTTAATCAATTTAAATGTTTAATTGCTTTTAATTGTTCAATTTTACTTGTTGCTTTTTATTTAGTAGTAATAGATTATCAAATCATCTATTTTTCATATATTCAAATCAAATCCAAGCATAAACGAGGTACAATCACTAGCTTGGGGAAACGACCGGTGATCATATTTACCCGGTTAAATATACGTATTATATATTATATTATATATATTTTTGAGAGTGAATTTTCCTTAGGGAATTTTCTTAATTGCTCTTTGAAGTATTTTATTTTATATATATATTTTGGGTATATAAAACCCTTATCAAGTTTTTGGCGCCGCTGCCGGGGACTAGTGTTTAAAAAGATGTCCTTCTTAGTTATTTGGTTTTGAAGGATCCTTTCGCCCTCGAAAGTTTCATTCTTATTTTATAATTCAAAAATCCAAAAAAATCATAAAATATAAAAAAGTAAAAAATATTTTCCTTTTTTTTTAGTATAAGTAAAAGATAAAAAAAATAGAAAAATCAAAAATATAAAAAAAAATCTTCCTTTTTAATAAAGAAATAAAAGTCACCAATTGGTAAAAATACCAAAATATAATACTCTCAACGGATGTATTATCATAATCAATTCTGGTGAACTTATTGGTTCCCAAATCGAACTAAAGAAATTTTAACAACACTGCCATTTGTGTCTCTACAAAGTTAACGCTCACCTTGAAAAAGCAATTTATTGAGAGCTTACCGTGAAGATAGTTGATTATTTGGATTTAAGTCCTTCCGTGTAAACCGTTAAAATTCGATTTGATATTGTAAAAAAAAAAAATAGTGTTAAAAGTTTGCTTTATGATTTTTAGTTTTCTTTTTATCGCACACGTTCGTAATTCTCGACGACGTCGTCAACAACAAACCCACCTTTTGTGTTAAATTTTAGATTTAGAAGAACCAATTGACGATCAAAACATTGGTTTGCACAATATGACCAATAATCGAACGAGTGGGCTCAAATGTTAAACAATCTCCCATCGTAGGGGTATAAGATGCTATTGTTGTTCCACAAATTAAGCTAACAATTTCGAGCTATAACAACCTTTAATCAATCTTGTGCATAAGTAATAAGTTCACGGTAGACACGACCCTCAAAATCACCTCGATTTTTTAACAAGTCACTCAACGTTTATACATCCCCGAAGTTCCGAACACTTCGATTAAGCTTTTGCTTTTTCCTTTTTCTCTAGAGCGTGAAGCCGAATTGGTTAGACAAGAACCCATCCTAGAACAAATCTCGAACATGGGATGACCTTATTGTAACAAAATTCAAAATCAATTCTTTCCCACCCTCAAAAAGGCGGAGGGGGGTGGGGGGGGGGGGGGGGGGGGGGGGGGCGGGGGTGCCGTAAACTATCGGCAATGAGATTCATTACTTTTTTTCCAAAAACCAAAACGAACCTTCAAATGAAAGCATGGAACGTTTTAAAGACTTCTTCATCAATGTCCTCACCATGGCTTTTCCAGGAACGACAACCAACTCGATACTTTTACAATTCTATGAATTCCACCGCTCAAGGATGCCTTAGATTCCGTCGCGGGTGGCAATTTCTTAGACAAGATGCCTCAAGAAGGTTTAGCGATCATTGAAAGCAATCAAAAGTTCGTTACTCAAGAAGATCGTGCAATGATACAAAAGTGAGTACGAATGCTCCCTCTTTCTAATTCTTCACCTTCTAATAATTCTATTCGATAATCCAACAATTACCAGCTTCTCTAAGGATAGAAATACTATTAAGATGGAAACAAATGATGAATTGAAATGAAAGCTTTAGTTAGTTACTAAAACTTCCCTCCCATATCAAAGCGGTTGAGGAAGATAATGTGTTTACGAGTGTCGAATCATAATTTTAACCATTGTCCCGTTAACTGTCGATGGGAAACGAATTTTCCCATTTTTCATAACAACATCCAACAATTTTCAACAAACCGCAGCCGTTGGCAAATTTTCCTCCAAAAAACCAACCATCTAATTTAGCCAAGTCAAAATGAACCCACCAACCGGTTTCATCAACCGGACATGTTCAACAACCAAAACCGTTAACAAGGAACCAATTCGAATTTTAATCAAAACCGTGGAACCAACTTTAATCAAAACCGTCAAAACAATCAAGGAGCCGTTTATCAAGCCCCACCATACCAACCACCAACAAATCAACCTTTGGTTAATCAAGCTTTACCTCCCGTTTCACAAATTCAAGGGTATGTCTAAAAACGGATTTTGAAATTATGCAAAAGCGAAAAGATGCGAATATGAATAACTGCAAATAGAAGTTGGATAATTTCAAAGAAACCACAATGATTTCAAAGAGTTTTACAATGATTCTCAAAAGAAGCAAGATGATTTTCAGAAGATGATGCTTAGTTTCATGCAAAGCTATCACACCAACCAGCTTCAAGTTCAAGTTTCGTTAACAAAGCAATACGCATTCCAAACCTAAGGAACAACCAAGGTAATTAACCTACACGAATGGTGTCCTCATATGCCGGACCACGAATCCACACTGGTGGTGGAAAAGGAAAGTAAGGCGACAAAGGATAGGACTACCAAGTACCGAAGCCATCCAACCTCCTCCCAGTGGTCCCAAAACACAACCAAGAGCAAAGAAACCAATCAAAGAGCCTTCTTTTGCTCAAAAGACCAAGACTAGTTTGCCTTAACCCTTCCAAGACTGCTAAAAGAAAATTCATGAAAAGGATGATATCCTAGCTTCAAAGTTTATGGAAATTTTCCGTAATCTTCACTTTGAGCTAAGTTTCGCGGATGCTCTCATTATATGCCAAAGTTTGCTCCAATGTTCAAAAAGATGCTTAATAACAAAGACAAGTTAATCGAGTTAACCAAGACACCTTTGAATGAAAATTATAGTGCGGTTGTCCTTAAAAAGCTTTCGGAAAAGCTAGGTGACCCCGGTCGATTTCTTATTCCATGTGATTTTTTTCAGAGTTGATAATTGCAAGCCCTAGCCAGCCGATTAGGTGCTAGCATAATTCCATGCCTCTTATCCATTTGGAAAAAGCTTGCAAAACTCCCGGGCCTAAATGATACTAAAATGGTATTAAGAATTAGCCGACCGAACGATTTCCAAACCAACCGGTGTAGCCGAAAATGTTTTTGTCAAAGTAGGGAAGTTTTACTTTCCCGCCGACTTTGTTGTTCTTGATTTCAATAGCCGATCCTCGAGTACCGTTGATACTCGGGAGACCTTTTCTTAGGACAACTCATGCTTTAATCGATGTATATGAAGATAGAAAAATTCTTAAGGAATGATGATCAGAATTAACCCTTAAAATGTGTGATACTCCTCCATTACGTACACACAATTTCGAATCATTACAGAAAGTCGATCTCATTGGATGACACGAGTGAAGAATACTCACAAGAAGTTTTAGATTAATTTTCCGACTCAGTTTGCATATTGGCAATCCGGCTCCAATAACGATCCGATGTTTCAAATTCTTCTTCCGACACTCACTCCTTTCGAGGAAAGTGATTTTCTACTCTTTGAAGAAAGCCGATTATTTTTAGCAAATCGATATGAACACAGTTTCGCCAGTTTCATGCTACTACTAATGATTCCCGAGGGTGACATTCTCATTCTCGAAGCACTTCTCAACAGTGATCCATTACCTCCACCAAACCAAGGAGATTACTTACCCGGAATTCAAAAAGATCTTAAAGTTGTTGAACCAAAGAAGTCTTCAATCGAATATGTTGTTTCTTATGAACCAAAGAATGAACCTCCCGAGGTTGAACTTAAGGACTTACCACCAAAATCATCATCGAATATTGCTTTTTAGCAAATAACAACAAGTTTGCCTGTCGATAATTGCCAAAGATGAGCGTTGATGAACAAGACCGCGCTCTCGATAAAGGTTCTTAAATCCCGAAAGCAAGCAATTGCTTGAAGCTCCTCTGACATTAAGGGTATAAACCCGAAAATAGATCTCAAAAACATTCTAATGGCAGATGACTATGAACCAGCAGTCCAACATCAGAGAAGGGTTAAAACCCAAGATTACATATGTCATTAAAAAAGAGGTAGAAAACTTCTGCCCGCTGGATGATCTACCCACGTCTCAGATCAGTCCTTGGTGAGCCCAGTACACTGTGTACCAAAGAAAGGAGGAATGACCGTAGTAACCAATGATGATAACGAACTCGTACAACAAGACTTGTAAAAGGAATGAGTAGTATGCAAAGAATATCATAAGATAACGCATAGCTAACAATAAAAGAAAACAATTCCCTTTACCGATCATGATCAAATGCCTTGAAAAGACTCACCAGGAAATGAGTACTATTTGTTTCCTCGGAAGACGGTTTCACGCTATTTCCATATTCCAATTGATCCAAATGACCAAGAGAAGAGCCACATAACACATGCCCATAAGAACGTTTGCTTAACTCCAGCATGCCTTTTGGTATATGCAATACGCCAAGCACGTTTCAAAGGTGTATGAGGCACTCTACCATGATATGATTGAAAAGACAATGAGAAGTCTTCATGGATGATTTCTCAATTTTTGGAAATTATTTTTCTACGTGCCTCACCAATCTAGAAAAAAATGCTTAAACGGTGTGAAGACACCAACTTAGCACTAAATTGGGAAAAGTACCATTTCAGGTTAAAGAAAGGCATGTTTAGGACATAAGATCTCGAAGAAAGGAATTGAAGTCGACAAAGCAAATATCGAGTTGATTTGAAGAGCTACCTCACCCACCACCCGTTAAGGGAATTCGAGTTTCTCCCGGCATTCCTGGTTTGACCTCAGATTCATCAAAGACTTTTCAAAGATCTCTCGACCCATGACCCATCTCTTAGAGAAGAACACTCCTTTTATTTTCTCGGAAGATTACATTTTAGCCTTTCAAACATTGAAAAAGAAGTTAACCGAAGCTCTAATTCTCATTGCTCCGAATTGGAACCAACCTTTTGAAATCATGTTTGAATTGCAAGTGATTATGCAATATGGGCCGATTCTAGGCAAAGATTGAGAAGCATTTTAGACCAATTCATTATGCAATAAGACAAAACGATGACCGAAGCAGAAATCAACTACACCACAACGGAAAAAGAGAATTCCTGCAAGTTGTTTATGCTTTTGGGAAAGTTTCGATCATATCTAATCATGAACAAAAGTGTTGTTTACACGGACCACTCCTGCATTGAAATACCTCTTCAACAAGAAAGACGCCAAAGCAAGATTGCTTAGATGGATCTTACTTCTTCAAGAATTCGATTTTTCAGTAATTGATATCAAGGGAGCTGAAAACTATGCAGCCGATCACCTCTCTCGTCTTGAAAATCCGTATGAGAATGTTTTTGATCCTAAAGAAATTAATGAAACCTTTCCTCTTGAAACATTGAATATGGTGACTTCTCATGATGATCAAAATACCCCGTGGTTTGCCGATATAGCAAACTACCACGCGAGGAATTTTCTAGTTAAAGGAATGACGAGTCAACAAAAGAGGAAGTTTTTCAAAGACGTGAAGCATTACTTTTGGGATGATCCCTGATAAGTTTTAAATTGTATATATTAAATACCCAAGATTTTGCCAATAAAAGCCAAAAATATGCCAAAAGATGGAAATTTGTGTGCTTTTGTGTCATAATGTGCAGGAAAGGATATCAAAGTCAAAAAGAGCAAAAACGAGCAAAAACCAACAAGAAATGAAGAGACAAGTGATCAAGAGGAAAGATATCAAAGCCAGATCAGCCCGACACATGGAAAAAAAAGTCAAATTAAGTCAAAGGAAGCCGTCAAGTCAAATTATAAAAAATCAAGTCAAAGCTCAATTATCAAGTGCTTTCGATGTTTGGGGTATCGATTTTATGGGACCTTTTCCGTCGTCTAGAGGAAACAAATATATTTTGGTAGCCGTCGATTATCTTTCCAAATGGGTTGAAGCCAAGGCGCTCCCCACCAACGATGCTAGAGTAGTTGTCAAGTTTTTAAAATCCCTTTTCTCCCGATTCGGTGCTCCTAGAGCAATTATAAGCGATCGAGGGACCCATTTTTGTAATGATAAGTTTGCAAGAGTCATGTCTAAATATGGTGTAACACATCGTCTTTCGACTCCTTACCATCCTTAAACGAGTGGTCAAGTTGAAGTCACGAATCGAGGTCTCAAAAGAATCTTAGAGAGGACGGTCAGAGAAAACCGTGCCTCATGGTCAGACAAGTTAGATGATGCATTATGGGCATTCCAAACCGCTTACAAGACTCCAATTAGATGCACTCCCTACAAGTTAGTTTATGGAAAAGCGTGTCACTTACCCGTTGAATTAGAACACAAGGCATATTGGGCTCTTAAGCATGCCAACTTCGATCTCAAGACCGCGGGTGATCATCGAAAGCTTCAACTCAATGAACTTAGCGAGCTTCGTGATCAAGCTTATGAGAATTCGCTAATCTACAAGGAGAAGACAAAGAAACTATACGATTCCAAGATAAAGAACCGAATCTTTAATGTTGGTGATCAAGTCTTGCTTTTCAACTCCCGATTAAAGATTTTCTCCAGAAAGCTCAAATCCTAATGGTCCAGACCTTTCATAATCACCAAAGTTTATCCTTATGGCACTGCCAAGTTGTCTCATGCCGATGGTTCGAATTTCAAAGTCAATTGTCATCGTTTGAAGCACTATTATGGAGGGGATACACCACCATTGGTTATCTCAGACCTCCAGAGTTTCCCTAAGAACAACTAAATTCAGGGATCGAGTCGAGCTTGTGACTCGGTGACCAAAAACAAGCTACTTCGTGGGAGTTCTCCCCATGCTTATCCTTTCTATTTTCTCTCTATTTTCTATTATCTAATGTGTTGTGTTGAGAGAGGCTTGTACTCTTTTCGATTTCTCGATGTTTGTTGCTTGTTTGTTGTGATTTTGTAGGATCGAACCAACAAATTCTATGAAGCCTCTCGTGTCTGGCTGATTTATCCTGTTTAACTCAAGCTTCTCATCCTTTGTTTGAATTTAGTTTGGGGAGATCCGATATCCTTTCATCTTATCGATTCACGTTTATCTTTGCATAATTCATAAACGGCTTAGATTTTCATAGAGACCTGACTTTAAACATTGAGGACAATGTTTCGTTTTAGTTTGGGGAAGGGAATCTATCGATTTGATATTACCTGCTTATTGTTTTGTTCTCACGTACCCGTTTTCCCACAAAAATAGCAAAAAATTTAAATTTTTAGTCATAAATATAGTTTTCTTCTAAAAAAAATAAAAAAATGTTAAGACACGAATGTAGGTTTTCCGTTGGTAAGAATAAGAAGTAATTTTTGACCCGATCGTACGTGTAGAGTTCTAGCTTTCTCCCTTAACAATTAATGATGATAGTTTGTGCTAGTCTCATGTAGACTTTAAACATGCTAGACTTGAAATCATTAGTAAATGAAGACTTGTGCTAATCTCAAGTAGATTTTAAATATGCCGAGTTAGATTTTATATAGGCTAAGTTTTCGCGAATCTCTTTCTTAGAGATTTTAAATTGCGAAGAACAAGAAATGATAGTGTTATTTATAAGTCATGACATTAAACGTAGAGTAGTTGGTTCTCTTTCAAGCTCATAAGTGTTAATTGTGGCTTTTTCTCCCATTAGCTTGTTTCACCTTTATATATAAATGTTTAATAAATAGAGTTGTGCGGTTTTTTGGTTAATAATTAGCTAATAGAAGTTTTCTTTAGTTCATTTGTGATTAGGATAAGTACACATCAGGAATACTTAATTTGGCATATTATATGTATCATTTAAAGAAATATTTTACTTATTCCTTAAAGAGCCTTAGGGTATATGGGGTAAGTAGAATTCAATAATAATCCGAGACTGATAAAAGTTTGCTGTATCTTGCCGGCTCACAACCGATGTTACAGCCTTCTAAAAGGTCGAGGAAGTTACCAAAGTCGAAATATGTTTGCTACATCTTGTCGGAGGCGTGGCCGATGTTGTAGCCTTCTAAAGGACTGAGGTATAATAATGTTGCTTAATTTTTGTCTTACTTTGTGCCTTAAAGAGCCTAAGGGTATATGGTGCAAATAAGATTGGTCCATTCATGTCTTAAAGAGCCTACGGGTAACATTGAACATGAATGGTGCCTTGCTTAAGTAGCCTAATAAAAGCCAAATTTTGGTTTCCTCGATGTGGACTTTAATCTGAATCCTATTTGAATCTTTTGAAAAGGGCTAGGACTAATATAGCGTCTTAAAACCGTTACGCTTTATTTTTGGAATTAATAAGTATCGAAACAAGTCTTAAAGAGCCTTCGGGTATATGACTTAAGTAAAATCTTGAGATACAAAAGTAGGATTTGCGGGAGGAAAAGTAAGTACACAATTAGTATTTATGAGTAGTGTTAGTGTCATGACTTGTAATTAACAATGATCTTGTTTTAAGCTTAGCAGGGAAAAGTAAAAAAAATCAGGATGATGAAGTTATCTTTTAGAAACTTATTGTGTTTTTTGTTCTATGATCCTAAAAGTTACCAATAAAGGTAATGAAAACATACTTATGTCAAACATTAATAAATGTAGTTAGGTAAGTTAATTATCAAGAAAAACATAAAAATAAAAAAATCTTAGAAAATGGGAAATTCTGGGTGTTTTATAACTTGATCTCTAACTCTCTCAACAAAACACACACATTCTACTTTTTCCAAAGTTTAGTCTGGGGAATTTTTTCGAGGTATTAGGTTTATAAGCATGTGGAGATTGGCGTGAGGACACACAATCGTTTAGTTTGGGGAATTTTGATAAGTGTAGAATACACATATCCGTTTGTAC
Source organism: Tanacetum coccineum (assembly GCA_026074375.1). Taxonomy (NCBI): domain Eukaryota; kingdom Viridiplantae; phylum Streptophyta; class Magnoliopsida; order Asterales; family Asteraceae; genus Tanacetum; species Tanacetum coccineum. Next base: position 20,546 of record BQNB010044127.1, read on the forward strand.
CTAAAAATAACCCAATTAAACCCAAAACAGACTCAAAAAATATCATGATTTGTGTTTTGTGTGTGCAGGTACGGATAAGTCAAAAATCGCAAGAAAACAGTCAAAAACGAGCAAGCACGGACACGAGAATCTGAAGAGTACAAAAAGAAGCCAAAGGATCAAAGCCGAAGCTAGAAAAGTTAAATCCAGTCAAAGACAGTCAAAAATGGTCAATAAAAGTCAATAAATCCCAAACCCTAGCCCATGTCCTTTTATAACAATCACAAGGGCTAAACTTGCATTTCCCGAAAGTTACTTATAACTAGAAAAAGGGAAAAGAAACACAAGGGCCAAATTTGTAATTATACCAAAGTCCAATAGTTTTTAACTGTCAAAAAATTGGGCGCGAAACCCATTTAATGTTCATCGTCACTATCCTTTCACTCCCATGGTAAAAACAAAGGGTTTTTGGAAATTGATGGGCAAGGAAGTCAATTCAAAAGCTCTCAAGTACAATGGCAGGGTTATTAAGGTCAAATCAAAGCATCTCATTAATTCTCTCAAGTCCTAAGACATGTCATCAATGGAAGAAGCACAAATAGAGGTGTTTTACACTAATCTCACTCAGAGAACAAACACAACATGTCACATCACGGATTGCCACGCTGGCAATCCGTGTGTGCACATATGTGATCCAACGACTCTTAATCATTTGGCAATGATTGGAAATTTGGAAGGCCGTGATTGAATGGAGTGGGCAGCAAGGCTAGAAGCTTCTCTACAGGCTATAAATAGTCTTCACCCTTCACACACATTCACTATCTAGGAGTAGGAGTAGCTTAATAGTTTTAGCTTAAATTTTATGTAATTTCTTTTTAAATCATGTAATCAAGTTTTCTAGTTAATGAAATTAATGTTTTGCTTTTAAATAATCTATCTCAATTATTTACAAGTTTTTGTTTAAACCTTATTTTCTTGCTTAAAAGCTCCCATAAGCTACTCAAAAGCTCTTATAAGTCTATAAGCTTATAAGAGAGTTTAATTCAGATCCTAACCTACTTTAATCCCTAAAAACAGCTTAAGTACTTAATTCCTTTGCATTTTAGATTTATGAGCTTTTTGGAAGGAGAGCCAATAAGGGAAGGGCTCTCATGGACCAATACTGGCTTATTCTAAATAATCCAGAGCTGTAGATTAAGCTCAATTGAGCCTAGCTTCTGTTTAGCTGAAGCACAAAGTAAGTTTCCTTTTAAGATTCCTTTTGCCTTTAAATTCTAGCTTAAATAATTGTTATATTGCTTATTAGAATAGATCTGCTTAGTTGCTTAATTTAGTTGCTTATTTGTGCTTATTTCTCTTTACTAGTGCTTATTAGTTATATGTCTTCATCTGTTTTTGCTTAAATAGGTATAGATCATTAGTTTCTTATTTCTGTCATAAAAATCCATAAATCCCAAAAATATTAGTTAAATTAGTATAGATCCTAGAATTTTGCTTAATCAGTTGTTAGAACATGTTAAATAAGTTAGTTAAAAGCTATTAGTTACCTAGTTGTTAAGGTTTAATCACTAGTTTTCAAAATCAAAAGCTTAATAAATTTCTATCAATAGATAAAGGGGTGTTTGGTTCAAGTAGTTTTGACTTCAAAAAGTCAAATTAGGAAATGCAATTTGTTTTAGTAAGTTGAATTTTCATTTAAAATCAGTAGTTTAAGAGTTTTTAAAAGTTAGTTTGTTAATTTTCAAAAGACATGGCTTATAATCTTAGTTTTTACACCAGGACAGTTTTTCCTTTCTTTTAGCTTGTTAAATTTTGATCCAAAACCCTTAAGGCTTTGATTTTGCTTGTATTGTGTCTATACACACAATTTGAATAATTTTAAGGTATTGATAGTCACTAGGATATCCTGTATTCTTTGCCTTTGGGTACTGCCAAGTGCACCAGCAGTACTAACATAAGTTAGTACTGCTGACATTTAAGCCCCAATTTAAGCTAGCAATATTAGGATCTAGTAGCTTACCTTTTAGCATTTTATAGTTTAGTTATAGCTTAATAAGGATTAAGTCTTTAAATTTATTGTCTAGCTTATTCCCCTAGCTTATTTTGCTGTCAAAAGTCACTAAAAAACCTCAAAAGCCGAAAAAACAGTACTTAGGAATTTCAGGATCTTAATTTGTTAATTTAGCTTATGAGTCTAGATTTTATAGCTTATATAGATAGATTATAAGTAGTTTAATAAGTCCTTAAAGTTTTAGAGTCCAGTGTAGTTTTTTAAGGTCTTTAGCTTATTTGGATTTTGTGCTATTTTACTTATTTTCTGAGTTAGCTTGTTTCATGCTTAATTTCAGTAGCTTAAAAGTACTTCTAGCTTAGATTTCTTTGCATTTATAGAATAAGCTCATTATAAGCTTTCTAGAACACTTTTTCTTTTTTACATTGAGCTTAATTTGAGCTTATTATAGCTGCTTTAGTGAAAACAATCCCAAACACTCACTTTCTGTAAATAGCTTATAAATAAGCTGTTTAAGAGCTTATTTGTGAGTTTCAGCCCAAGTAGCTTTTATTAAGTTTGTTCCCACCAGCTTCCTTTACAACTTTGCTCTTTCAAGTTTTTAGTGATAAGCACTTTTTAAATTTGAGCTTATAATTGGACTTTAGTTATTATCGGGTTGGACCTCAGGGACTGTTTGTGTAATTTTCAAACTTTATTTGTGTCTTAGTTAGTCCTTGCACGTTAGTTACTTTAGCTCAGTTAAGTCCTTTTCCCTTTTGCACCATTAGTCCCTAAGTTAGTTATAAATTAGTTTTATTTAGTTTTAATTAATAATTAGGGTTAGGTTTTAATTAGTTTAATTAGTCTTAAAATAAAAAGTAAAAATTAGGGCTTTTATTTTTAGTAATTTTCTGCACTTTTTCTTTATTTAGAGTAAATTTTATAAAAAATTTAGGATTTTATTTTAATAGTTTTTTTTTAGTTTCTAATTAGTTTAAAACTTTAAAAAATCTTATCTTAAAATCTAAAAAGCCAAAAATAGTAATTCTTTTTTCCAAAATTTTCTTTTTACTTATTTTATTAGGGAAAAATTTAATCTCAATTATTTTTATATTTTTATATTTTCTAGGATTTAATTAGATTAAAATAGTTTTTAATTCATATTAAATTCAAAAATAATTAAAAAAATGTTTTTCTTTTTCCTAAAATTTTATTTTGTCCTATCTTAGGTTGAGAAATTTAGTTTTCATTTTTAGGGTTTAATTTTAGTAGGCTTGCTTATTTGTCGCATTTTATTTGTTTTCCGTATTTGTTTAAATTGCTTAAATTGCCTTTTTAATTGTTGTTTTTTTATTTAGTATATTTAGATTATCAAAAATATCTTTGCTTCATTCAAATCAGAATCCAAGTTTAAAACGAGGTTTCAATTTCACTAGTCGTTGGGATAAAACGACCCGGGTGATCTTACTTATCCGGTAATATACGTATATTATATATAGTATATATTATCTTTGTAAGTTTTGACTTTTTACCTTGGTTAAAGGTGAATAGTTGGAATTTACCTAAGTAGTATTATTATTATATATTTTATAGTATATAAAACTGCACATCAAGTTTTTGGCGCCGTTGCCGGGGACTAGTGTTAAGATTCCTTCGTTTTGTGTTTGTTGATTTGGTTTGAAGATCCTTTCATCCTCGAAAGTTTCATTTTTGTTTTATAATTCAAAAATCCAAAAAAATATAAAATATAAAAAGTAAAAAAATATTTTCCTTTTCTTTTTAGTATAAGTAAAAGATAAAAAAAAATAGAAAAATCAAAAATATAAAAAAATCTTTCTTTTTAATTAAAGAAATAAAAAATCACCAATTGGTAAAAATACCAAAATATAACATTCTCAACGGAGGTGTTATCATTTCAATTTCCGGTGAACTTGTGGGTTCCCAAATCGAACTAAAGATTTAACACTTACCATTTGTGTCTCTACGAAATACGGCTCACCTTGAAAAGTAATTTTTAAGAGCTACCGTGAAGTAGTTGATTATTTGGTTTAAGTCTCTTCCGTGTAACCGTTAAAATTCATCGTTAAAAAAAAAAAAAATTTGTGTAAAGTTTTTGTTTTTTTATTTTAAGTTTTTCTTTTTATGCGCACTCGTTCGCAATCTCGAAGACGTCGTCAACAACAAACTCTTCCGATTGTTGAAAATTTTGATTTAAAAGAACCAATTGTTAAACAAAACATTGTTCCAATGGCCGACAATCGAACAATGGCCCAAATGTTACAAGCACCCATCGAGGGGTATGAAGATGCAATAGTTGTTCCACCAATTAATGCAAACAATTTCGAGCTTAAACAACCTTTAATCAATCTTGTGCAAAGTAATAAGTTTACGGGTAGACAATCTGTGCAAAGTAATAAGTTTACGGTGTAGTGCATGACCCTCACAAATTCACCTTCGATTTTTTTAAACTGGTTACTTTCAAGCGTTTTAGACACCCGAAGTTCCGTACACTTCGGTAAGCTTTTTTGCTTTTCCCTTTTTCTCTAGACGGTGAGCCCGAGATTGTTTAGATAAGGAACCTCATAGATCAATTCTCACATGGGAAGACCTTGTTTCAAAATTCATAAACAACTTCTTCCCACCATCGAAAAAACAACTTACCTCCGAAACAATTCACCAATTTTTTATAAGAACCCAAACGAAACCTTCATCGAAGCATCGGGAACGTTTTAAGGACTCCTTCGTCAATGTCCTCACCATGGATTTCTCAGAAGTCACTAACTCGATACTTTTTACAACTCTTTGAAATTCAAACGATCAAGGATGCCTTAGATTCCGCCGCCGCGGGTGGCCAATTTCTTAGACAAGATTGCCTTCAAGAGGTTAGCGATTTTTGAAAGCAAGTCAAATGTTCGTTATCAAGAAGTCGTTGCTAATGATTCAAGAGTGAGTACGGATATGCTACCTCTTTCTATGCTTCACTTCTATAATTCTTTTCGATATGACAACAAATCGCCGCTTCTCTTGAGGATAAGATGACTATTATGAATTGAACAAATGAGACTGAAGTGAAATGAAAAAGCTTTTAGTTGGTTACTACTACCGCACCGTTAAAGCGGTTGAGGAAGTATGTGTCATTGTGGATCAAATCATCATTTTATACCATTGTACGTATAACCCGTATTCGGTGGAAACGATTTTCCCCGTTCTTCTCATGGGACAAACATTCCAACAATTTCAACAAACCGCAGCCATTGGAAATTTTCTCCAAAGAAACCAACCTTCCAATTTGGCAAGCCAAATGCAACCACCGGGTTTCAATCAACCAAATGTTCAAAACAACCAAAACCGATATCAAGGAACCAATTTTAATTTAAATCAAAACCGTGGAGGAAATTTCAACCAAAACCGTCCTAACAATCAAGGAGCAGTTTTTTAACCACCAACCAATTCATAGACCGCCTGTTTACCAAGTTACACTTTTCCAAGTCTCCCTACGCCTTAAATCCAGGTGTTTCGAAAACAGATTTTTGAAAACTTTGTCAAGGCATCGATGCAGTGTTGAAGAATGTTTCATGATCAGGATCAAAATTTGCAATAATCAAAATGGCTAATGTACGAGTTTGTTGACAAGTCTTTGGTGATAATTTCAAAAATTCAGATTCAACACTCGAGAATTCAAGAACTCTTCCAAGTCAACTGTTAACTAACCCTCTAGTCTAAGCAAATTAATGCTATCACACAAGAAGCGGTTTGGTAGATTTTGAAGAAGACCTTGATTCTTTTTGTTAACTTTTCCTACACCCCGTGTTTTCAAATTCATCAAAAGAAACAGAACAAAAAACTCGTTTGTCGTCAACGGAAAAAGTGCAAAATCCAAATTTGGAAAATACCGCACATGTCCCATCTCCGGGAGAAGAAGATTCAATTTTCATTGAAATTCCAAAACCAAAAGCAAAGAAAACCGTAAATCTTGATCCTAATCCTAATTCGTATCAATCTAAACTTCCATACCCCGAGAGGATGAAAGTGAGAGAGAACGATAAACCAAGTACTCAACATAGCCGGTTTTTGAAGATGTTCAAACAACTTCGTTTAGAGATTGGATTAAAAGACGCTCTTGTCGAAATGCCAAAGTTCAACAAATGGTTAGCTTGTTTACTAAGGAACAAGAGAAACTCGAGTGAGTTCGCCATCAAAACTGTGAATGATGTGAATGTTCCGCTATCATTTGATACAAAGTCCTCCGAGAATCTCGAAGTATCCGGGATAAATTGCTTATCCCACTGTGCTTTACAAGAACTCAATAGAACTAGTACCTTAGCCGATTCAGGAGCTAGCATTAATCTTTTACCTCATTCTATCTATAAGAAACTTGAGCTTGAAGCATTGACTCCTACTCGTATGACACTCGAGCTTGCCAATCGATCGATTACTCACCCGATGGGCATAGCCGAGGATGTTGTAGTTAGAGTCGATGGTTTCACGTTTCTTGCAGATTTTGTGGTGGTTAATTTTGAGCCCGATCCAAGAGTACCTATTATTTTAGGAAGACCCTTTCTACGAACCGCAAAAGCTCTAATTGATTTGTACGAGGAAAAATTGACTTTAAGAGTTGGAAAGGATGAACTTGTTTACTATGCCGATAAATCTGAGAAAAACAAGGAAAAGAATTTTGTTCATGCCATTTCTATCATCGATTTTTCAAAAGACGATCCGTTTAGTGGCAGTACCACTAATACTCCTCCTCCTAGTTCTTCTCCGATGAAGACTAGTGATAATTTCGAGAAGTTCGCCGATGAACTTGCTCCTCTTGATTCATTACCACCGGGTAATGATGACTCGACTTTTAAGAAGGATTTTCATGAAGTAAATTTTCAAATTTACTCAAATCCTCTTTTCGAATTCGATGATAGTTTCAAATCTAGCAACGTGAATCCTCTCTTTGAAGAAAACGATAAGGATGTCGAGATTAAGTCTTCTTCTTCCTCCATACTTACTTCACCAGAAGTAAGTGAATTAGAAGCTTATCTTAAAAAAGATTCGATTCCATCGGGAATTGATCTTACCCTCCCTACCACCTTTGAAGTTTCAAGTAGCAATCCTACTTCCCCTACTCTCATCGGAGAGAAGGTTTGTTCATGGAAGACGCCGATGTTCTTCTCGTTGGTCTGATTTGTGTGGAAAATGATGACTCGAATTGCGATTAAAAAAAAGATAATTTGTCTCTTGGCAACTTACTTACATAAAAAACCAAAACCTCTTTCTCGTCCTCAAGAAGTTGGAGAAATCAAGGACAAAGAAGATAAAGTTTCAAGTGATGTTCCAACACATACCATTGTCATGCCAATTCAAATCACTTTTGATAATCTAATTGATTTAAATGATCATTTTTCCAAACCGAAAGATTTTCAAAAGGACCCCATTTCATTTGACTCTATTACAACCAATATTTTACCATCTCCTTTGTTAGATTCCGACTCGCCTTTCACTGCGGAGTTGTCGGCTAGTGTTACCTTGAATTCTCTCGGAAATGAGGACAAAGTATTCAAACCAGGTATACTAGTTTATCATGCCATTCATGATAAAAATCTTGTTACATTGGAGAAGAATTTAAAAGAGAACATTTCCTCCGGGACTCTTTTAGTTTTCAAAGAACCGTCATTTCTTCTGCCTCCGCCAGCACCACCAGATAAATGTTTTAATTTTGAGCCCATTTTGGTTATGAAGAATGTTGTGCTTAATGAAGATTTCTACCAAAGCAATGTTGAAGATGTCAATTCCTTCACAATTATCATTTGGATTTTTCTTCCATATTTCACTACACCGAGAAATTCACCTCTGCTTTTTTTTCCTTATGATTGAGAATTTTGTTTTGACCCCGCATCGTCACGTTTCATAAGCCATGTATGTTCAATGAAAGTTTCTATTTGCTCTCCCTAAGGACGAATTATTCAGTATCGAAGTCAAGGCTGTGACACGTGACCAAAACCAAGCCGCTTCTGGGAGTTCACCCCATGCTTATCCTTTCTATTTTCTCGCTATTTTTCTATTATCTAATAGTGTTTGTGTTGAGAGAGGCTGTGATCTTCCGATTTCTCGATTTTCTTGTTTGTTGTGATTTTGTAGGAGCGAACCAAACAAATTCTTTGAAGTCCCCCCCCCCCCCCCCTCTCGAAACCGGTGATGTATCCGTTTCACTCGAGCTTCTCATCCTTTGTGTGAAATTAGTTTGGGGAGATCCGATATCCTTTCATCTTATCGATTAACGTTTATCTTTGCATACCTCATAAACGACTTAGATTTTCGTAGAGACCCGACTTTAAACATTGAGGACAATGTGTCTTTTAGTTTGGGGAAGGGAATCTAGTCGATTTGATGTTGCTTGCTATTGTTTTGTTCTCACACCCGTTTTCCACAAAATAGCAAAAAATTTAATTTTAAAGTTCTTATTTGTAACAAAAAAATTGTTAGGACACGAAATGTAGGTTTTCGATGTAGAATAAGAAGTTATTTTTGGACCCCGATTCGTACGTGTAGAGTTCTAGCATTTTTCCCTTAACAATAATAATTATAGTTTGTGCTAGTCTCATGTAGACTTTAAACATGCTAGACTTGAAATCATTAGTAAATGAAAACTTGTGCTAATCTAAAGTAGATTTTAAATATGCCGAGTTGGATTTTATATAGGCTAAGTATTTGCGAATTTCTTTTGCAAAGAATAAAGTATGCTAGTGTCTTTTACGAATATGATGCTAAACCAAAGTTTATTTGGAAAACTTAAAGGCTTATAAGAATAAACTTGTGGTTTTTCCTTCCCCGAGTTCTTAGAAAAAAATGATTAATTATACTGTTTCTCTTTAATTTTTACAAATTAGAGTTTACTCTTAAAAGTCTAATCAACATATTCAGAGAAAAAAAAGCTTTATCAATGATAATATCTAATCATTTGTAAATAAGAATTTTAGTTCGAGTTTATACTTTGGTTTTCTAAAACAAAATTTTCTATTTGTAAAAATAATGTGTTAATTAATCTCTAAAAAAAAAATCTATAAAAATGTAGTTGGTGAATAAAAAGGATGCAAGTTATAAATCCGCTTAGTGTAATAATAAAATACAAACTCCAACGCAATAAAGTACATGGGCATTGTTGTCGTTCGTTCCCGATAAGACATCGAAAGAAAGAGGTGGAGGTTTAGATATATTTAGGTATGGTAACATAATAAGTACACTAGCTCTTGTCGAGCGTGCCGATGTGTCGTCGAAAGAAAAGTGATACCAATTCCTAGCCTAATAATTAAATTAGAAATAATAATGTGCAAAGATAGAAAATAAATAGTAAAAGTTACATTTCAAAAACCAAGGTATCTTTTGAAACTAAGGATTGCAAAAGTCTACAAGGCTTTTTCCATCGGAAGTTCATGCGTTTTCGATTAGTATTCTCCAGATGGGGTATGGGGGTCAAAAGCCTAAGCACTTGTGACCCGATGACGATGGATTGCTAGAGAAGAAAGTCATTCATGGACAAGGAACCAACGAGTCCTTAGCTAAGGGGTTTTTGTTGCTTTAAGTTGTGATCTTGGCATAATGATTAACATATTAGCTCAAAAGGCCCAGTGTAAGAGCATTGGTCGGATTCAACTATCAAAATATGTGGGTTTTAATGGTTTAAAGTTAATTTGAACACACACACCTAAATATATGATTTATGACGGAAGAGAACTCACAAGTTTACTATAATATCTAGCATCTAGCACATATTTAACGATAATCATATTTTTTAAGCTTAGCATGGGAAAAGTGAAAAATCAGGGATGATGAAGTTATCTTTTAGACACTTAATTGTGCTTTTTGTTCTATGATCCTCAAAGTTACCAATGAGGTAATGAAAACAATACATTATGTCAACACAAATAAGTTGTAGTTAGGTAGTTAATTATCAAGAAAAATCATAAAAAGAGAAAAATCTTTGAAAATAGGAAATCGGGTGTTTTATAACTTGTGATCTCTTATCTCTCTCAACAAAAATCTTTGCTACTTTTCAAAGGTTTAGTTTGGGGAAGTTTCGAGGTATTTGGTTATAAGGCATGTGATATTGCGTGAGGACACACAATCGTTTAGTTTGGGGAATTTTGATAAGTGTAAAATACACATATCCATTTTAATACCTAATAACCCAAATAAACCCAAAACAGACCAAAAATGGCAAAAATATGCTTGTTTCTGTATTTTGTGTGTGCAGGTACGGATATATCAAAATATCACAAGAAACCAGTCAAAAACAAGCAAGCACGGACATGAGAACGGAAGAGTGAACAAAAGCCAGAAGCAAAGCCAAGGGGGGGGGGAAAGAAGGGAAAATGGAAAAGTTAAACCCCCAGTCAAAGTGGTCAAATCATGGTCAACAAAAGTCAACAAAACCCAAAAGTGTTTCACTTAAGCCCCTCAACTTTCAGAAAAGTTCATAAATGGTCCCTAAATCCAAATGGGCCTCACCCGGATTCATAAGCCCAAAACCCTAGTCCAACTCTTTCTTTTAAAACTCCAAGGACCAATTTTGTAATTTCAGAAAGTCCTTTTATAATTAGAAAAGGAGAAAAGAAAGACAAGGACCATTTGTGTAATTAGCCCAAACTTTCGACTGAAATTACCCTTTTCAGTTATAAAACTTGGCGCCAAACACGAATTACTGTTCACCTTCGTCCCCAGTTTTCACCATAGTAAAAAACAAAGGGGTTTTTGAAATTGAGGGGCAAGAAAGTCTATTCAAGTGCTCTACAACCAAATGGCAGGGATAGTTCAGTCAAATCAAGAGCAATCAATGTCTAGCTCAAGCTAGACACTCGCAGCTAGGAAAGAAACACAAAAGAGGCTGGGTTTTGCGTTAAAAAAAAAAAAAAAATAAAAAAAAAAAAAAAAAAAAAAAAAAAACACACTCACACACTAGCGACAAAGCTGTCACATCAAAGAATGACAGCTTGGCAATCCGTGTGAGTGTGCAAAAATGATCAAATGGCCTCAAAAATCACTTGGCAATGATTAGAAGAATCAAGGGTGCGGATTAAAGGAAAGGGATGGATTCAGGGATCCTAGAAGCTTCGATGGCAGCCTATAAAAGGCCTCCTCATCACATCACATTGGGGACGCAACTAGATTAGTTTTAGCTTAAATTTCTTTTCCTAGCTTAATTTTTTTAAGCTTAATGTAATTTTTAAAATCAGTTGTAATTTCTTTTTAAGGAATGTAATTCAGTTTTTATTAATGAAATTTAGTTTAATTTAGTTATAAGCTCTCTTTTCTCTTTATTCATAAGCTCTCTAAAATAGCCAAATTGTTTCAATAAGCTAATAAGCTCATATTAAGCTCTTTCAGTCTATAAGCTGAAATTGAGCTTATTTAATTCAGTATTAATCATATCTAAACCTTTAATCATCTTAACATACACTTGTGGATTATTGAGCTTTTTGGAAGTTTGACCATTTATGGAAGGGTCAAAAAAGGACTTAACTCCTAGCTTATTTATAAGCTAGGAGAGCTTGTAGCAGCTTAATTGTGTGTAAGCTTCTGTTTAGCTGAAGCTAAGGGTTAGTTTTCATTACTTTTGTTCTTTAATTCATAGTTTAGATTTGTTAAAAATTTGCTTAATAGTCTATATGCTTCTATGTTTATTTTGCTTATCTGTTTCTCTTAGTGCTTAATTCTTTGCTTGATTGTGCTTATTAGTCTCATTAGTCATAAACTTGCATCTGTTTTCTTAGTTTTTTTTGTTACAGTAATTTGTTTTCTATATAATTTGTCATTAAACCTTAAAAAACCAAAAATAAGAAGTTATAGATTAGATCTTAATTCTAGTTTAAAGTAGTTGTTAAATTGTGTTAATTAGGTTTGAATTAAGCTAGTTAATGTATGGTAATCAAGTTTTCCTAATTAGTTTTCAATTTAAGAGTTTTTTCAATTCTGTCTGCTAGCTAAAGGGGTGTTTGGTTTAAGGAGTTTTGACCATCAAAAGTCAAAATGACTTACTCAATTTGTGTAGGATAGTTTTGTTATCAGTATAGGATAATAGATAATCAATTTTCATAGTTTAGTTTTCAAAATTTAAAGAGTTTGAGCTTATTTTAAGTGTGCCAGCACCAGGGCACTTTTAGTCTTATCTTGTTACTTATGAAACTTTGATCTAAGCTTTTCAAGGGTTGGATCTTGCTTGGTCTGTGTTTTAACACTCTATTTGAGTGTGTTTAGTGCAGTAGAATCCTTTAGGTAACCTGCACTATTTGTTTTGCACTTGTGCAAAGTGCATCAGTAGGAACTAAGGTGTTCCTACTGTCACTTTTGGCTTAATTTTTAACTAGGTAATCATAGGATTTAGCTTTTAAGGTTAGAGTAGGATTTAGATTAGGTATAGCTTAATTCAGTTTAAAACTTATCTTTCATTTCCTAGCTTATTTCCCTTAGTACATTTAAGCTTAAAAGTTTCATAAAAAGCCAAAAGACCAAAAACAGTACCATCTAGATCCTAGTCTTTAAATTCAAAATTCTAGCTTATAAGGTTAGAATTTATAGTTTAGATAAGTAGCTTATAAGGTGTTTGTTTTGTTTTCAAAAGATTAGAGTCTAAGGTTGCTTTTTGAGCATTTGAGCTTAATTTGGTTTTGAGCTTATTGATTTGTTTCCTGAGTATGCTACTTTAATCATCATCTTCAGTTATCTTCTAGTGTTTTAAGCTCAAATTTCTTTTCATAAATAGATTAAGCACATCACAAGCTTTCCAAAACTTCTTTTGTTTTTAAAATTGAGCTTAATTTGAGCTTATTGCAAGTAAATAAGTAAAAGTGAGCTTTAAAGCTCACTTACTGATACAGCAGCTTTGATAAGCTGTTTAAGAGCTTATTAGTTAGTTTCAGCTTATGTTCCCTTTATTAAAATTGCTTAATTTTGTGTCCTCTTTAAGCCCTAGTATTTAGTTTTTCATAAAAGTCAAAAATTTTAAAAAAGAGCAAAAAGGGGTTTGCCTGCCTCGAACCCACGACCTCACACTTATAGACCCAACGCCTTAACACTTTGCTACATTAGCTCATCCGTTACCTTCTCCTTTCATTAATCCTTTATACACATTTTCTATTCACTAGATTTTAATAAGCCGTAGCCTTATAAGTTCTTTTCTCAGCTTATTTAATAAGCTGAGTTCTGTCTTTTATTTTTCTATTAATCTTTGTTACATTTTAGATTTTTCCTGAATTTTTCGTAATTTTTCATCAATTATTTTTTTTAATAGTTTTTCGAAAGTAAAAATCTTAAAAAATACATAAAAATAGAAAAAAGTTTCAAAAAAATACAAAAAAATAGTTTTTAGTTTTATAAAAAATAGCTTTAGGTTTACATTCAGTAAAATCATTTTTACACTTTTTAGATCTTAATTTTCATTTTTGAGCTTTTATTTTTAATTTTAAAAATAGGATTTTAATTTTAAAAATAGTTAAAAATAGTTTTCTAAGTTTTTATGTTATTTTAGACTTTTCTAAGTTTAAAAATCATTTTTCCAAATTTTTAGTACTTAATTTGCTATTTTTTAAGATTTAATTAGATTAAATTAGTTTTTAATTCATAATAAATTCAAAAATAATCAAAAAAATGTTTTTCTTTTTCCTAAAATTTTCTTTTGTCCTATCTTAGGTTTAGAAATTTAGTTTACATTTTTAGGAGTTAAATTTAGTTTACTTGCTTATTGGTCGCGTTTTATTTGTTTCCCGTTAATTGTTAAGTGCTTTAATTGTTTTTAATTGCTTGTTTTTAATTAGTAGTTATAGAAAACCCAATCAATCTTCGAACCCATTCAAATCAGTATCCAATATCAAGCGAGGTTTTAATTTCTCAAATCGTTGGGAAAACGACCCGGGAAATCATACTTTCCGGTAAACATACGTATATTATATATTATATATATATATATATATTAAAGAGTGAATTTTCCTTAGGGAATTTTCTTAATTGCTCTTGTGGTATTATATATTAGTATATATTATTCCGCGTATCTTGGTCGCCGCTACCGTGGATCTGAGTACTAAACGAATCTCTCGAGTTTTGAGTTTTGTTGAAACAGACTTTGAAGAATCCTTCGTCCTCGAAAGTTTCAATTTTATTAAAATTATCTTTCAACCATATCAAAAAAAATCATAAAATATAAAAAGTAAAAAAAAATATATATTTTTTCTTTCTTTCTAGTCAGTAGCAATCATATAATATAAAAAAAAAATATCAAAAATATAAAAATTGTCCTTAAAAAAATAAAATAAACAAAGTTGGTAAAAGAACGCCAACAAATAATACCTTCAATTGAGGTATTATCATAAATTAATTTCCGGTGAACTCGCAATAGTTCCTAAATTCGAACCAAAGATTTAACAAACTTGGCCATTTGTGTCTCTACGAGTACGGCTCATCCTTAAAAAGACAAATTTTGAAGAGTTACCGTAAGTAAGTTGGTTATTTGGGTTTAAGTCTCTTTCGTGTAACCGTTAAAATTTGTTGTTGCTAAAAAATTAAAAATCCAAAAAAATTAGTGTAAAATTTTTCTTTTAATTCTAGATTTTTCCTTTTTAAGTGCATGCGCACTCGCTCGCAAACTCGTAACCGTAACCGTCGTCAACAACAACAAACCCTTCCGGTTGTTGTTGAACCTTGTAATTTAGAAAGAGCCATTCCGGACATAATACAATTAACATAAAAAATATGAAAAAAAAAAAATACAAATAAAAAATAAAACAACATAAGCCGAGCGAGGCGAGATTCGAACTATGGAGAATTACTTCCGTGCCACCCACCGAAGGGTTACTGAGAGGCTATATGTTACATACCCGAAATCAAAATTTCCGACTAATTTGAGGAACAAAACTAATTTCTTCAATTGTTCAAGCGAACCACATTTCATGTTTTATAAAATGAGAAACCTCATTCATATTAATGTTTCAAAAGGTTCACTTCGACCTCTACGTTTCCCCAATGAAAACAAAAATTGTATGCCTAATGCAGTGATTAAGTCTCATGATGTTTCCTTATTCGCTCGAGTGAGACACTAAAAAATTGGTACGAAAAGAACCCCCGAATTCAATTTTAGACTTGGGATGACAATCTCGTTACCAAGTTCGTTAACTAATTCTCCCCTATCAAAAACCACTCACCTTAAGAAACAAAATGCTCTTTTATTTCACAAGAATTCGATAAGTTACTTTAGTAGAAGCTTGGAAACGTTTTAAGGGTATGCTAGATCTTGCCCTCACACACTGATTTTCGGAGTTAACTCAAGTTGATACCTGATTTATAATGGCGTTCTTAACGAGAACGTACAAGACCTAAAATTCCCACAGCAGGCGGTAATTCGCTTTGAGTAACGACTACTAGGGAACCTTGAATATAATTGAAAATAACGTCAAAAGTGCGTTATTCTAGAAACAAAACAAATGCTTTCTCAGGAGTTATTTCTAGGGAAAAGTTACACAAAACGGATAAACAAATTGACAAACTTGCGGATCAATTTTCGACCTTAGTCGAAATTGTTTCTAAAAAGTTGTTACTCCCGCACGGTTAAGGCGCTTAAGCGAATTGTTGTTACTTGTGTGGAGCTCATGCATGGAATAAGTTGCGTTTTGCACGATAATAACCAAAACGTTGTACCACACTGGAACTTATAATCACAAGGTCCCACCGAATCGAGTTAGTAATCAAATGGCACCACCTGGTTTTGCGCCGGTGCAAAATCAAGGTCAAAATAGGAATTATAACAATCAGGGTCAAGGGAATAATTTCAATCGAGGGAACAATTTTCAAAATCAAGGTTTTCAAAGTCAAGTTAATCATGCTCGAAATTTCACAAAACACAAGGTTACAAAATCAACCGTTCAAATGCCTAATAATCAAGTAAACGATTTTCAAATACCATCTTTCGAAATACAAAAAGTCTAATGAACAAACGATTAGGAATTTGCAAATACAAATCACTTCGATGAAAGGTAGAGTTTAAAGAACGAGATTTCAAACTACCATAAAAAATCAACCCAACCGCTTTGATGGAGTCAAATAATGCATTTAAAAACACGTTGCAAAATAATCATCAAACCAAGTTTAAATAGATTCTTCTCAAGCCACACCCTCCCTTGAGTACTCTTCCGAGAAATACGATTCCTAACCCGAATGGGCGATATAAAGCCAATCAACCAACCCAAGTGGTGTAGCTTACGAGGGACCCTCGAATCCAACTAAACCTTTTCCGAAAAAGGTAGTGGAACGAGAGACCGAGGAAATAACGGATAAGGAGCAAAATAATTTACAAGGAAGTACCGCTCAAATCCCACCTCCGGTTGTCCCTAAAACAATTCTAGAACTCGAGATTCTGAAGACTTTACCAAAATCGACTCTGATACCGAAACCCGAGATTCCGAAGACGGCACCTAAGGCAAACATTCCTTATCCTTCGAGACGAGACAATCAAAAGAATCGAGAAAAAGCTTCATACCAAAAAGAAAAGATTTTTCAAATGTTTCAAGATTGCGTTTGATATAAGTTATGCGAAGCTTTGTTCTTAATCCGAGATTTGCTCCAACCGATTAGAATTGTTATAGAACAAAGAAAAGTTGCTTCGAATTACGCGAAAATTCCCATTGAACGAGAATTGTTCGGACAAGTCTCCTTAAAAAGCTTCCCGAAAATTAGGAGATCCGATTAAATTCTTATTCCTTGGTGAATTTCTGGAATGAGAGATATGCTACGCCTTGGGCCGATCTTGCTGCAAAGCATAAATCTATGCCCCTTTCGATTTCTGGAAAAAACTTTCATTGCCCGAACTTTCACTGACCCGAATGTCTTTAGAGTTAGCGGACCGATCCATAACTTACCCTAAGGGTTTAGCCGAGGACGTCTACGTTAAAGTTGGAAAATTCCACTTTCTCGCCGATTTCGTAGTTGTCAATTTCGAAGCTGATCCCCGAGTACCTCTTATACTTGGAAGGTCATTTTTGAAAACCCGTCTAACCTTAATAGACGTTTAGTGAATGAAGAAATCACTCTCGTGTTGATAATAAGCCGATCACTTTCAATTTAGACCAAAGTACCATGCAAATACTCCTTCTACGAATTGACAAATCGGTAAACCGAATTAAACATTCATTGATGAAATTTGTGAGAGATTATATTCCGGAATTATTAGGATATCTAGTGATGATTTTTCAAGTGGCGCAATCCCACTTCGACGTCAAGAGCCATTACTTCTAGAATTTACTTTAGGAAGAAATCGATGCTTTTCTTTATGACAAATTCAATCTCTCTTGGAAACGTGATCATGATGAATATGCGATCGGAGGAAGACATTTATGTGCTTGAACCTTGTTAAATGGATGACCCCTTTCAACTTCCTCCGATAGACTTAAGCAAAGTGAAGTTACCGAGGTGCCAAATCTTCAATTGAAAGCCTCCGAACTTGGAATTTAAATACTTACCATCTCCTTAGAAATCTTTCTTGAAGAAAAATGAAATTACCCTCATCATAGCAAAAGTTAAAAAACGTCAAAAAGAGCCTCTTAATCATTCTCTCAAATCTCAATAAACGTGCCATTCCGTTGAAAATAACCGAATCAAGGGTATCGACCCTCATTTTGGATTACTAAATAAAATTTTGATGAAGACGATTGTAAACCAACGGTGCAAAGTCAAAGACTGTGAACCCGAAATTCAGAAGTCATTAAGAAGGAAGGTGATTAAACTTCTTTGATGACGTAATAGATATAACCCGATCTCCGACAGCCCATGGGTTAGACCCCAATCATTGTGCTCCTAAAAAACAGGAGGGAATGACCGACGTTGAAAATGAGACAAATGGAATTAATTCGACACGTCTAGTCTTAACGGATGGAGAGTATGTATCGACTTAAAGGAAAGCCTTAACTAAGCAACTCTAAAGATCATTTTCCTCTCCCATTCATGGATCAAATGCTAGAACGTCTAGCCGGCAATGAAATTCAACATGTTTTCTAAGATGGCTTTTCATGGTTTTAATCAGATTCCAATTGATCCTATATCAAGAAACACGACTTTTACGTGCCCGTATGTACTTTTGCTTATACGACGTATGCATATGGATTATGATAATGCAACAGGAACCTTTCAAACGTTTGTATGATGGCGAATTTTTCATATATGATAAGAAGACAATTGGAGTTGTTTATGGATTAATTTTCCGATTTTGGTGTATAGTATTGATTCAAGTCCCTTTCTAATCTTGAAAATGTTAAAAAGATGTGAAGACACAAATCTTGTCTTAATTGGTGGAAAAATGTCATTTCATGTGTAAAGAAGGTATTTGTTTTAGGTCAGAAAATATCACAAAGTCCGGAATTCTGGAGGTCGACCGCGCAGAAAATCGACCGTGAGTTGCTACAAACTCCCTCATCCGAACCTACCGTTAAAGAGTTAGAAGTTTTTTAGGTCCATGTGGATTTTACCGTCGTTTTCATCAAGACTTTTCAAGATTGTCTAGACCAAAAACTCATCTCACGCTAAAAAACACACCATTTGTATTTTTCCCTCCAAGATTGTATCAATGCTTTCGAAACCGCTCTAAGAAGAAGCTTACTCGAAGCTCCGATCTTTAGATTGCGTCCCGGAATGGAAACAACCATCGAATTAATGTGTGATGCAAGCGAATATGCGATTGGTGCTAGTTCTTGGACAACGTAAGACGAAGCATTTTCAACCGATTCATTATGCTAGTAAGACGATGACCTATAACGCCCCCATTAAATTCATTACACTTCAACGGAGAAGGAGATGCTCGCAGTAGTGTATGCTTTTGAAAAGTTTCGGCCATATCTTGTCTTATCTAAAAGCATTATTTATACCGACCACTCTGCTTTCAAATACCTCATGAACAAACAAGATGCCAAGCCAAGTTTCTTCGAGTGTGTGTTACTCTTATACAAAATTCGATATCACCATTCTAGACAAGAAAGGAAGTGAAAATCTGCCGCCGATCTCATATGTCCAAGACTCGGAATCCTCACAAAGACATTTTGGGAAAACAAAGACATTAACGACACTTTCCTTTAGAAATTCTTGGAGTTATATCAAACGAAGTACCCCATGTGTTGTGCCCAATTTTTGCCAAACTACCATGCGGGAAAATTTATCAAAAAAGGCCATGACCAATCAACATAAATGAGGAATTTTCAAGACGTAAAACAGTTATTTTTGGGATTGATCCCTACCTCTTTCAGTATTTGTGCGGATCAAATCATTCGAAAGGGGGGGTTTTGTTAACGGACACTGAAGCTCTTGAAATCCTCAAAGTTTGTCATGAAGGACACCACCGGTGGCCACATAGTTGCCAATCTCACCGGGACTCGAAAAGTATTTCTGATGCCGGTTCTTTTGGCCCACTATATATCGAGATTTGCTCAATTGATGATCAAATCTTTGATACGTCCAAATGACAAGGAAAAATTTCTCCATCGCGTGATGAAATGCCTCCAAAACGCTATCCAAGATTGTGAAACTCTATTTGACGTTATACTGGGTCTCGATTTATGGGACCTTTCCATCACACAAGAATAAGTATATTCCTTGTAGCATCGACTAGCTTTTCAAAAGGGTTGCGAAGCGAAGGCGCGCTCTCCCAACGATGCTCGTGTAGCGTTGTGAAAATTTTAAATCTCTTTTGCCCGATTTATGGACACCGAGAGCTATAATAAAGCGATCGTGGACACACACTTTTGTGATGATCAATTTGCCAAAGTGACATGTCTAAATATGAGTCCACACATCGTTTAGCTACCTGCTACCACCCTCAAACCGAGTGGTCACTAAAGGTCCAATCGTGGTCTTAAGCGTATTCTTGAAAGGACGGTAGGAGAAAACCGTGCCTCCTGGTCTGACAAGCTAGACGATGCTTTATGGGCATTCTGAACCGCTTTCAAAACACCGATCGGATGCACACCCTATCAGCTCGTTTATGGAAAGTCTTGTCATTTACCAGTCGAGGTAGTACAGTAAAGCGTATTGGGCTCTTAGCACGTAAATTTTGACATCAGAAACCGCAGGTGAATCAATCGGAAGCTACAGCTAAATGGATCTAACATCTCGACGAACAAAGCTTATGAGAATTCATTATCTACAAGGATAATACAAATAAGCTTCACGACTCAAAGATTCAAGAATAAATCTTCATCGTGCGGTGATCAGTTTTTACATCAACTCCTGGTTAAAGATATTCACCCGAAGCTTAAAACCCGTTTTCCTAGGACCTTTTGCACTATTGCTCAAGTTTCCCCATAACGGAACGGTGGGAATACACAAGCTGATGGCCCGAATTTCAAAGTTATGGTCCACCGTGTAAGCATTACTTGCGGAGGGACACACATAACCACCCAAGTAGCCCCGGATCTCCATACTCTCCCTAAGGACAACTAGATTCAGGGATCGAGTCAGAGCTTGTGCGTCGTGAACAAAACCAAGCCCGCTTCATGGGAGTATTCAACCCGAATGCTTAAATCGCTTACTATTTTTCTTTCATTATCTAATTTGTTTTGATGATGAGAGAAGAGGCTATCCTTTTTCCAAAATTCTCGTTGTTTGTTTGTTTGTTTGCTTGTTGTGATTTTTGTGAGGAATTGAACTCAACAATTTGCGAAGACTCTCGTGTCTGGGTTGATTTTATATCTCTGTTCAACTCGAGCTTCTTCATCGCTTTGTGTGTAAATTAGTTTTGTGTTATCCCATATCCTTTCATCTTATCGATTCAACGTCTATCTTTGCATCCTTCATAAACGGCTTAAGATTATACGTAAGACCCGACCTTAAGATTTTTCAATTGAGGACAAATGTCTTGTTTTATTTGGGGAAGGGAATTCTATCGATTTTGATGTTGCTTCTTATTCGTTTTGTTCTCACGTACTCGTTACTTCCCCCAAAACATAGCGAAAAATTTTAACTTTTTCAATTCTTATTTCTTAAGAAAAAAAATAGTATAGAAAAAATAAGACACAAATGTAGTTTCCAGTGAATAAGAATAAGAAGTAAGTTTTGACCCGATCGATACGTGAGAAGTTCTATGCTTTCCTCCCTTATGCAATTAATGATGATAGTTTGCGTGCTTAGTCACAACGTAGACTTTGAAACCAATGCTATACTTGGCATCGTTAGTAAATGAAAACTGTCTGTGCTATCTCAATATATTTTAATAGCCAATTTTGGATATATTATAATAGTACGCTAAGAATTTGGCGAAATTTCTTTATAGAGATTTTAATATGCAAATACTAAGAAAATGATAGTGTTTAGATTACGAATTAGTATGCTAACTAAAGTTTTCAATTCGGAAAAATTTTTTTTAAAAAAAAAAAAAGCATATATGAATAACTTAGTGAAATTTCTCCCGATTCTCTAAAATGCCTAATTCTTAACGTTTCCATTATTTTTACAAATTAGAGTTTATACTCTAAAAGTCTAATCAACATATTCCAGAGACAAAAAAGCTTTATCAATAAAAGAAGCAATTATCGTTGGAAATAAGAATGTAGTCCAATTATAACTTCTCGTTTCCTATAACCGAAATTTTTCTATTTGTCAAAAATCAATATGTCAAATCTAAGTCTTTTTCTTAAAAAAAATTTAAAAAGGAATTCAGTTTATAAATCCTTAGTGTTACATAATTAATATACAATCTCCATCGAAATAAAGTGTAAATGGGCATTTGTCGGTTCACATCTCGATGTGACATCGAAAAGTAAAGATGGAGGAATGTATATTTAGGGTTGCGTATCGTAAATACTACACGAGCTTTGTCGGAGGCATTTTAACATCCTTGATAACCCACTTCCTTAATATGTGCTTGTTTTGGCCATTTGGTATTAACTCTCTTCAATAAGTAATTGTTTATACAATTAATTCACTTATCTCATTTAGCAATCTTGACATATTTTTTCCTTAAAATATGCCTCTTTAGTATTAATTCTCGCGCTTGCATCGGTTAACTTCACGAATGACTCTCTATAGTCTTTCATAATTCTTTACGTTCATTTCTTTTTTATCATTACTATGTTTTGATATTCTTGACACCTACTTCTATCCTACCATTATTATGATCAAATGATTCTTTGTTTATTTGATTATTCATACAAATGATCCTTTATACTTGGTTCGTAGCAAAGAACAAACAAATTTAATATACTTATAGTATTAATCCCGTAAGAATTCTTTCCAAAATACTTCTCAAACAAGAGAAATATAAGGTAAAAATCTCACTAAAGAAAACACAATTTGTATATTTTTATCCGGGAAGTACTTTTCCTCGGGTCGTGTCCCAACGAAATCGTGAATTGAGAATTTGGGAATAATTCGGATTCGAGTTAAGAATGATAAAGGATTTTTGAATTATTGATTACACTACAAATATAATAGCACGAATTAAAAACAATTAACTAGCTCGAAATTTAAATGCACAAAACGTAAAAACGCGAGCTAAAACTGAAATTTAAAATCTAAAGCACGACTTTTAACAAATTTTATACCTAAAAATCACAAATTTAAAAAGAAAATTTTAGGAAAAAGAATTGGAATTTTTTAACTATTTTTGAATTTTTTATGAATTTTCAAAGATTAATGAATTAATCTAAAATAAACCTTTTCTAAAAATTATCACTAAAATTTTGTTTTTATTTTTCAAAAATACTAGATTTAAAAAGAAAATTTTCACAAAAAGAATTAAAATGTTTCAACTATTTTTCTATTTTTTATGATTTTTCTAAGAAAAAAGATATTAACTATATTCTATTTTAATTCCTAGAAAATACAAATCAAATGAGAAAAATAAAGAAAAATGATTTTAAAATGCTAAAATGGTGCAGAAATGTAATGGCACAAAAAGCCCTAATTTTTATAAGC
>BQNB010044128.1:0-42574 GCA_026074375.1 Tanacetum coccineum
TATTAAACTAAATAATAATCTAAGCTACTGGTGATAACAATATAATAAAAGATTGTGTTCATTTAATCATGTATTACTCTCTAGATTGATTCTCCTAGTGTTGTTGCTTTGTTACACTTGTGATGATCTATGTAATTATTTCTTATGTCATGAACGAATTACATGAACCCGCCGTCTATTTAATATTTTGTTAAGGCAACGCACAAGTAAGGTAGTATGAAGACTATTATAAGGCCCCTAATAGTATATTATATGCATTTGAAATATATTAATAGTGGATCAACCATATAAGGGGCAAAGTAGTATGAAGACTGTTACCCGATGGTATCCTTTCTACACAATTATGTTTTCCTAGACATATCAATAGCGATACAGACAACATCTGGTTTTATAAGACCTAACATGCATATTCATCACAAGAAGCAACACCACTAAGATCTACATCCTAGGTTTCATAAAATCATAAATAAACACAATAGAAGGTTTAGCCAAGCATGTTAAAGATAAAGTAAGAACAGATAAGAATCACACAACAAGACATATTAAATGATTAAGATAATCTTACTTGATTAAAACATGAATTGAAGGAAGTATAATAAGGTTTTGAGGCCCTAAAATTGTCCCTAACAGCTGCTAAACAAATTAGGGTTCGCCCTTTTCTTTTACTCAAAAGTTAAACACCTAAAACCCTAAAAACGGATTTGTATTTATAGGAAAATCACTGCGATGACGTCGCGTGTTAATCATAACGACATCATGAATAGAATATTATAGATAATTGGATGGGTCATACAATCTGACGCCGTCTGGAGATCTTGTGATGCAGTCTTGAGATGGGTTGTGACGACGTCATGTGTAATCTGTGACGCCGTCTCCAGCTTCTGAGTAGAAATTCTTAAGGGATGTTGGTGTAGGTTCGTAGTCTTGTCCGTTTCTTCTCTAAATGAGCCCAAGTTACGTGTATTTCTTCCAAATGCCTTCCAAATGCCAAATACCTGAAAGGAACGATTAAGTAGCTATTTTGGGCATAAACACACGATTTAGGGGGTTAAACGACCCTGAAAAAGTGTATAAAATGACACATCATCAAATACCCCTACACTTGGGATTTGCTTGTCCTCTAGCAAATGGGCTTTTCTACCTAGACAATAGCAATATGAGGGTTATTTTACCTACTCTTTAAAAGTAATTTACAACACAACCTTCTAGACCTCGTAATTAAAAGCACGGAAAGTAAATACTAGCACCTCACATAAGTGTTTGTGATTCTCTCTTTCACTCGGGTGTATAATAAAATATAACATATGGGGGAAATGAAAAATCAACACTCATTACCTGTCATAACATATAAATTACCATATGCTTGGTAAAGGATCAAACCTCCACCGCTAAGCGCATGCATTATTCATTACTATCTAAGAGGTCTTTTTAAAGGGTTGTGGGGTGTAGGTGTAAGATAACATTAACGAAAACGGAAATGGATGGGATATATTTGGATATGTTTGGGTGAATTTGGGGTGAAAGGGTTAGCTAATTATTTATAAGAATACACGCTGATTTGGTTGCTAAGCCAAGACTCAGACAAAGATATACAAACTCTACATCAATCTCTTTCTTTTTCTTTTCTTGACTCTCATATAAACATAAGTAAATGGCAGCCCGTACATTTTTTTCACTCTCTTTTTTTATATACATTTTTTTCGTACACTTTTTCCCTACCATTGCTTAAACATATAATACATAATAGGGGTTTATAGATACACCCTTACACTTGAACTTTTACATACTCGATAATTACAATCTAACTAATGACCCGATTTGAGGTGCATCAACATAACATGGAGCTTATTGAGCTCTATTGGGGGTAATAAATTACTTCTTCCTCAATTCTTCATAAGATGAATACTACCATGAATCCCAATCGTCCCAAAACTATATTTACAAGGATAAGGACTTAGCAACCGTGTACTTAATAATAAACTCGGGTTAAAACAATAATGTACTAAAGGTGAGTACATATAAGGTAGGCTAAAGCGATTTAGGTGTAACAATTGATTTAAGGGTGACAATGTTCTTCATTAATAGTCTGGCTTAACTAGAAAATTACGATAACTGTGAAAAAGGATAGGCTTGGGGGTTGTACTAGGGGTATCCTGCAGTAAAAATAAGTGCATGGCAAGGGTGTGGGATAGTTATATAGTCGATGTGACCATAATAATAATTACAGTTTTAAAACATGGGTTAATCCTAGTGCCTCTTATCTAGAAAATCCTAGTTCTTGCTATATGGTCTCGGAATGCATCACAAAAACAAGTTCTAGAATTTAATATACTACCAGTACACTCATATAATTTAATACCGATACCAATGCTCCAGAAAAGGCGACAAAGACCATATGTATACATCCGTAACGACGGAATAAACACATATGACTGCATTCGAACCTTAACTCGAACAAGCTAAAGGTATAAATTGTAACACCCCCAAATTGGGTCACAGCGGAATATGGGTCTGAGGGTGGTACATCATAGATCAATAACACAAGATACATATAAGAACGACCAAAAAGTTGTTTAAAACCGATACATTGGATTTAGTAAAGTGTTTATTACAAAAGCCCAGAGCTTCACTTGTTCAAAATACAAATTTCAAAGATTCTAGTCCATAACAAATGTTTCCCAAAATGTAATGCAATCAAATCTTTAATGCATGACTTCCAGAATAACGACCACCAATGTATCCCTTGTCTTGTACCTTACCGATCTCTTGAGAAAACATTGCTTAAAACGTCAACAATAATGTTGGTGAATTCATAGGTTTGTAAAATGTATAATGTAGGACCGCTAGATTTCCCATGAAAATGCAACAGATGCAAACATCATAAAATGTAATTACGTTTCCCTAAGCTCATGACACTAAAGCTCGACATGTATGAATTGCAATATAAATTGCCAACATTGCCCGTGATGATGTTCTAACCCACAACATCCTATGTCCGACATGGTATATGCTCGTTGTCCGGCATACCGGCACAGTGAGCATGACTCACCCGAACGGGGATGTCAATTCACAATAATCATAGACTTCTATTTGTAATCATTCGCGCCTCACAACAAGTACATTGACAGTTCATGATAATAGGTCAGAGGGTTATCGCTACTTAAGGCTAAAACACGTAATTACGTATATGTAAAATGTCTCGCACTTACGTCCAGTTAGTAAAACACTAGCATATGTTTTCTCGACACCCCACAACATGTAAATCATTGTAAATGTAAAACATGGGGCTTTTGAATCTCACCTTGTGTGTATGATATACAAATATATCATAGACTCAATGCTGTCAAGCATAAGAACCGAAGCAACTCTATACAATATAGGTGGTATAAGTACTACGTCATTTGATTAACTAATTCCATAATTATATTCTATATAGCTTACGATCACAATCTAATTGCATTTATGTGTATTCATATTTTTATATAAGTAATTGAAGTTTATAAATATTGACTCAATTATAGTAAAAATGGCGTCATTTCTATCAATTTTAAGTCTCGTTTTCCTGGCGTAACTTTATCGTTTTAAGTCCGTTTCTTACGTTTCTTATGTCCACGCTTTCGTATTAAGACGAGTTATCAAAATATTACATTTTCATATTTTAAGTCCTCTGGTGAACAGTACTTTTTACTGTTCATATACTTTTATAAAATTAATCGTCGTAAACTCGTAAATGTCGTATCTTATTCGTTTTAACTCCGTTTTTAGTGATTCTTTCGAGCACGTCTTCATAATTAAAAGTTCTATCTAATTAATGATGTTTTCAAAATAAATATATCTGATGTGAACAGTAACTTTTATAAAATTATTTTTATAAAAGTATTTACTATCGTAAACTTGCGAAATTCATAACTCCTTCGTTATTGATCCAAAAATTATGATTCTTAATGTTTTGGAATCCTAAAAATATGTACTATCTGAGAAAAATATCCATTTGTATATATCAGAAGTTAAAAGTAAATGGTTTTTATAAAATTTCTTTTATAAAACACTTTTTATAACTAAATCTTGTAAATTACGTATCTCCTTCGTTATAGCTCGGTTTTTTGAGTTTCTTACCTTTTTGGAATCCTCATGAGATGTAGTATTTTATAAAAATATAAAATAAATACTTTATATTTCGAATTTATTCAGTAGGTTTTGGTCATTTTGTAAAAATATGTTTAAAACTTAATTTTATACTAGTTTAGCCACTTTGTTACAAGTCCATTACAACACTTAATATCACATGTCTTACATACTTAGGGTCCTTAGTCCATAAGTTTTCCAAATATTGTCCAAGAATCACAAGATCCATAAGTCTACACACCTATTTGTTCATGAACTTTTATAAATACACTTTTTAGGTAACTTGTTCATATACAATTTTTATACATAAACCATACTTGTACAATACTTATACTTCTATTATAACATGATATTAACATCCATATAACATATGTAAAAGTATACCAAATCATAAACAAGTGTAAAAATCCATTTTACAAGTAAATAAGTTTCTTTGATGGTGATTAACTATACAAACATTAAATATGCATAAAATCATGAAAGTAAAGAGATTAAGGTTTTTAGGTAACCTTAATATGATGTAGGATGATGAAAAACAATGTCTAAACTCTTGTTTAGCAAACAAACCCTAGCTTTCAAGTCTTAGAAAACCCTAAATCCAAAGAAACCCTAATCTTGATCCTTGCTTGCTTAACCTATTTAAATGCCCAACTAAACCTTCAAACCTTCTTGATATATCTTAGATATGTTGTAGGAATACTTGTATGTGTTGTAAATAAACTTGTGTGAATTATTTATGGTGGTTTGGGGTTGGCCGTGGGTTTGGATGAGAGAACAAGAGAGATTGTGTTTGTTTTCACTTAAGGAATGTGTTGTGTATATTTTTCTTACTAGTTACTTGCATTATATAACACTAGGACTTAGATAATAATGCATATAAAAAGTCTTAGGACAATATGAGGATTTTAAGGGATAGTTGGTCCATTTCTCTATTAGGGCTAGTAAGATGTAAGTCTTTGGTTCCCTAAGATAGAAATCATCCCATGAATTCAAGGAAAGTTGATGAGCTCAAAATATCTCTGGTTTTTCTTTCTTGTATCCGGCCACATATGTATCTAGATAAGGAAATTGTTTAATTTTTGAGTATTGGGTATAATTGTGGGTATTTGGTTGAGTCTAGATGGGTATTGGTGCTTTCGGGTATGCCTAAATGTATTTTATCGCGAAACGTAAACACTTTACGTAACTAATAAAAATAAAATGTACAAAGTTAATAATTATCCTCTAAATAATTACTTAACACTTGCTTGATGTAAACATTTAATTGTTTGATGGCCGTTTACATTGAACGATAATTTTTAGCTTACGCGATTTAACTTAACGATTTCAATTAAAAGCAAACGCGTACAATACTAAAAATAAATAGTGAATTTATTGACGACGTACAATGACCATAAAACACAATTATCTTGGGTATCAAAAATGGATACCCGAATTCCTATAGATCTAAAGGCGAACCTTACATTTTTAGGGTGGAATTTTGAGGGTTTTTATGCTAGTCATACACATTCTTATCCATGAGACGCTATTAATAATCGGTTTTCGTCGGTATGTGTCATAAAAAATTTTAAATTTGGGTCAAAATTACCTTTTTATGC
Organism: Tanacetum coccineum; assembly: GCA_026074375.1. Classification (NCBI taxonomy): domain Eukaryota; kingdom Viridiplantae; phylum Streptophyta; class Magnoliopsida; order Asterales; family Asteraceae; genus Tanacetum; species Tanacetum coccineum. Next base: position 5,724 of record BQNB010044128.1, read on the forward strand.
TATGTTTCGATATATTACCCATCATTTTAAGGAACAAGCAAATGACAAATGAAGGAATAGTTTCTAAGGCTTATTTCCCCCTACACTTAAGTTGAACATTGTCCCCAATGTTCTTAAAATTACTCGTAAAAACTAATAAAAGGAAAAGAAAACAAGTAAAAGAAACTAGTACTCTCCTGGTTTGCTCAATAATGAAGAAGAAACATGAGATAACTGATTAGATCGTCCTCCAAGAGTCGTCCAATGAAACTTCCTAAGAACTTCCAAGCTTATTCTCGTCAAATATAACTTGTAAATCAAAGACAAAGACAACTACACCAAGCGTAAAATCAATGGGATATGATATATACAACGATAGTTTAGGGTTTGACTCTATGAAAACAGTAAAGATAGGATGAAAGCGATGATACAATCATAGGTTTCTGCAGGTTTACAACAAAATTACAAATTTTAAATATTGCACATTTTATTTTTCAAAAATACTTGAAAATTTTCGAATCTTCACATTGCTAGAGACGCGACGCCGTCGGGTTTAATCCTAATGCTGTCTCTACGCACTGTGAAGATTTCCTCTTCGTTTTTAATGAGAAATTTCCTACACGCGATTTTATTAGTTATATCTATAGAAAACACTGCATAAAAACCTGGGAATAATCATTACAATCATATGACTCAAAACTAACGCGAATTAATCTAAACAATTTATTTTTAATGTTTGAATCTGGATTCAAACATAATAAAATAAAAAATAAAGAATTAAAACACACGACACTCCTAATATGCGGGAAAATTAAATATTGGGTGAATGAGACGTGTTTGGGTTGCCTCCCAAGAAGCGCTTGTTTTTGTTTGAGTCACGAGCCTGACTCTACCCTTATTTAACAGATAAAGGGGAGGGTTCCCCTACACTTGAGTTCAAGTGCGGGTGATAGTAACGGTACATACCATTGTTGTGAGAAGGAGTCAAATATTGAAAAATTAGTTGTTGAATTATATGTTGTTGAATTATATGCTCCAAATGTTGTGTTTCTTTAATCCTAACCTTCTCTACTTTTTTGGCATAACGGGTGAATTAAGTCATCTTCCTAGAAAAGAAACTTTCTTAGATTCTATTTCCCAATCATTTTTTATCTTCTCCATATTCAAAAAATCAACACTAGGGTCCCCTTTTGTTCCTAATAAACCTGGTTTAAATCCATAATATTTCTTAGGATCATTAATGTATGGGTGATAATAAGTAGTCTAGCTTATTTGGTTTTGTCTTAAGTTTATTTGAGCTTATTTGTGTCTTAGTTTAAAAGTTTTAAGTGTTTTTACCATTTCTAGCTTTTATGCTTGTTCTAGCTTATTTTCCTTGCTTATCTTTGTGTGCATTTGCTTATTAGGTTTAGTGCCCAATCATATCCTTGTCATATTCAAACTTCAATTTTCAATCCGTCATGCGATTTTCCATTTAAGCCTCGTTGGGACAAAACGACCCGGGAATCATACTTCCGGTCACGTATATATTTTATTGTGTGAACTCTTGACCAATCCTTGGCTAAAGGTGTTTGGTTGAGTGTTTGCTTATATATTATATATACATATTATTGAACGAATCAGGTCTCGTCGAGTACTTTGTGGGCTTAAAATTTCTACCTTATCCCTCATGTTATACCCCTATGCATCTCAACCCATACACTCTCATTTCTAAACAATCTTTTTGCTTGAGCCTTCAAATTTGCTAATTCTTGTTCAGAAATAATGTTTGGTGGGTTGTCCCGTTCTTTTTGGCCTTGGGCAAAATTTTCTATGGCTTCCCATGCTTCTTCACCACTTAATTTCCTAAGGTTCCCGTCTTCTGCAAAGTCAAGGTCCATTCGGGTATAGTCGTCGACATGATCATAAAAGAATTGAGTAAGGGACAATAAATCGAGGCCATGATGACGGACTCTTTGGATTAAGTTTTGAAACGAGTCCACGCATCGTAGATAGATTCATCTTGATGTGTGGAACACCAAGGTATATCTTTGGAATGGGAAGTTTGTGGTTTGTGGTGGGTTTTGAAAGGGTGTGGTAGGTGGTCTTTCATACATCATGATGGTGAACGAAAGAGTTACAAACAAAAGGCATGAAGAAAAGATAGACTACAAGAAAACTATGATGCAAGAATTAAAATTCTCACCTGATAGGAATCAAGCGAGTAGAACTAAGTTAAACAATAATCGAGACCTAACTATTCCCCGTCAACGGCGCCAAAAACTTGATGTGGGGGTCTCGTAAAGACTTCACAGGAAGTTTTACAATCCCCTAGGCAATGTACCTAATTGTTGCAGTGTAGTATAGGCAAGACTCGGGGGTTGTTATCGTTCTCTAGGGGAATAGGTTGGGAAGGCTCGAATACGGTCTAACAGAATTCTAAGTGGTTGAGAGAAGATTCTTTTTATGTTTTTATATTTATAAGAAAGCGGGTAAATATCATGGTTTAAGAGGTTGGTTTAATTAACTAATAATTAAACTAATTATAATCTATAACTATTGGTGATAACTTTATGATAAAAAGATGTATTTACCTAATAATGCACTACTCCTCAGATTGCTTCTCCTAGATCTGTTGCCTTGTCACACTTGTGATGATTTGTGTAAGTATTTCCTAGGTCATGAACGGATTACACGAACCCGCCGTCTATTTAATATTCTATTAGGGCAACGCACAAGTAAGGTAGTATAGAGACTATTACAAGGCCCCTAAGGGTATATTAAATGCATGTGAAATATCTTAGGAGGGATCAACTATATTAGGGGTAATGTAGTATGAATATTGTTACCGATGGTATCCTTTCTATACTACTCGCGTTTCCCTAGACGTCTATGCCAATTTAATATCTTATGGCTAGTTTTCTAGAGCCTAACGCGCACATCCATCAACAAGAAGCAACATCAAAAGGGTTTACAACCTAAGTTTCATGCAATCATAAGTAAATACAAAGAAGGGTTTAGCCTAACATGTTAAAGATAAAGCAAGAACATAAATCAATCATACAACACATAAACATATTGAATGATTAATGATAAATAATCTTACTTGATTAAAACATGGATTGAAGGTAGTTACAATAGGGTTTTGAGGCCCTAAAAATGACCTAAAAAGCTACTAGAATGATTAGGGTTCATCTCCCTAAAATTATACAAAGTTACACACTTAAAACCCTAATTTTGGTTTAATATATAGGAAACGAGGGTTTGTGAGGGCCTAAAATGACCTAAAAGTATTAGATGATTAGGGTTCATCTCCCTAAAGTTATACAAAGTTACACACTTAAAACCCTAATTTCGGTTTAATATTTATAGGAAAATCGCTACGACGACGTCGCTTTGAAGTCATGACGCCGTCGCCACGTAGATGATTTTAGATCCTCTTTAAGTCAGACATGTCCTGACGCCGTCGCTATATTTATGACGTCGTCACTAGATAGATCATGACGATGTCGCTTTATGCCTACGACGCCATCTCCACGCTTTGTGAACATGATTCTTCAAGAGATTTAGTGTAGGTCCATAATCTTGTCTGTTTCTTCTCCAAATGAGCCCAAGTCATGTGTATTTCCTCCAAATGCTATCCAAGTGCTAAAAAAGGGAAAACAAACGATTAAGCACATAATCTGGGCATATTTGCATGATATAGAGGGTTAAATGACCCTGAAATAGTGTATAAAATGACACCTTATCAAACTGCCACCTAACCGATCCCATGATCATATTATACCACTTGTACCAAATACTTTTCCTATAAATATCATGCCCTACAAACACCCACCAATCCCAAAAAGATTCGATTGAACTCATGGTTAAGGAAATGCTAGAAGCTAGAATCATAAGAAATAGTCAAAGCTTTTTTTCTTCAATAATTGTGATGGTCAAGAAGAAGGATGGAACATGGAGGATGTGTGTGGATTACAAGCATCTTAATAAGTATACAGTTAAAGATAAGTTTCCAATTCTAGTGATTGAAGAATTCTTAGATGAACTGAATGGGGCTAAAGTGTTTTCAAAGCTGGATTTGAGATCAAGATACCATCAGATAAGAATAAATGAGGCTGATTTTCACAAGACTGCTTTTAGGGTTCATGAGGGTTACTATAAGTTCATAGTCATGCCTTTTGGATTAACCAATGCTCCCTCTACTTTTCAGTCTCTTATGAATATTGTTTTCAGACCTTATTTGAGGAAGTTTGTGTTGCTTTTCTTTGATGACACACTGATATACAATAAGAGTGAGGAAGAACATTGGAAGTATTTACAAATACTGTTACAGACAATGCAACAACATACTTTGTTTTCCAAGCAGAGTAAGTGTTCTTTTCAAGTTAACAAGGTGGAATATTTAGGATACACTATTACTGCTCAAGGTGTTTCAACTTATCCTACCAAGATTCAGGCTATGGAAAGTTGGCATGAACCCCAAACAATGAACCAATTAAGGGGATTCTTAGGACTAACTGGTTATTAGAGGAAGTTCATTAAGAATTATGACATGTTCAGCAAACCACTTACTAAATTGCTTAAAATGGATTCTTTTTGATGGAGTGAAGAAGCTCAAACTGCATTTTTAGAACTCAAAAGGCTATGACCTATACACCACTCTTAGCCCTTCCTTTCCTGTATTTCTCAAATGCGACTTTGTGGTGAGATGATGCTTTAGGGATAGGTTATTGTGTAGTGCTGTCACATGTAAGGCACACCAGTTCTTATCTCGCAAACTTAGCACCAAATACATCATTGCTCGTGTTCTACTTATGAGAAGGAGTTTTTAGCTGTGATAATGGCATTAGAAAGATGGAGGAGCTATTTGTTGGACAAGCACTTCAAGATTAAAACTGACCACTTCAGCTTGAAGCACTTTCTCAATCAAAGGTTGACCACTCCTTTCAAGTCAAATGGCTTCCTAAGTTGCTTGGTTTTGATTATGAAATCTCATACAACAAGGGCGGTGAAAATGTGGTTGCTGATGCATTAGCAAGGTTGGAAAGTGGTAGTAAATTATGCTCTTTAATGATATTTACTATAACTAGTGAATTCTTATAGAGGATCAAAGAAATTTATGCCCAAGATACTACTCTACAAGTGGTGATTCAGCAATTGACAAAGGGAAATAAGTATGTTTGAGAAGGCAAGGTTTTAAAGAGAAAAGGAAAGATAATGGGGCTGATGAACAAATGAGAACCACCATTGTCCAACATTATCATGCTGATGCAGTAGGTGGACATTCAGTGACTAATGTTACATCTCATAAAGTGGGGTCTATGTATTACTGGAAGGGTTTTCACTAGGCAGTCAAGAAGTTTATTAGGGAATGTGATGTGTTCCAAAGACAAAAAGCTGACTTAGCTGCTTATCCTGGACTTTTACAACCACTACCAGTTCCTAAAAAGATTTGGAGTGAAATTTCCATGGATTTCATTGTTGGTCTAACCAAGCCACAAGGTAAGATTGTTAATTTTTTTATGGTGGATAGGCTAAGTAAGTATGGCCACTTTATAGCATTGAGTCATCCTTATACTGCAAGTTTTATGGCTCATGTATTCTTGGATGCAAATTATAAGCTTCATAGGTTGCCTAATTCCATTGTCAGTGATAGAGACAGTGTATTCTTAAGCCATTTTTGACAGTCTTTCTTCAAATTGCTCAAGGTGGAATTGAAGATGTAAACTGCTTATCATCCCTAAACAGATGGTTAAACTGAATTTGTAAACATATGTTGGGAATGCTATTTGAGATGCATGACTAGAGAAAAACCTAAGGAGTGGGTATAATGTTTACCCTTGATTGAGTATTGGTATAATACAAATAAGCACTCTTCAACCAATGTTACTCCATTTGAAGTGGTTTATGGCAAAACACCCTCATTGCACAACCCTTATGTAGCTGGTGATAATGCAGTGGAAACTGTAGATAAGAGCTTATAAGCTAGAGAATCTGCAATTGAAATGATCAAGTTCCACATCAAGAGAGCCCACGATAGAATGAAGAAGTATGTAGACTTGAAAAGAAGTGAAAGAGAGTTTGATATAGGAATGTGGGTCTATCTCAAATTGTAGCCTTATAGACAGGTTACCATTAGGCAAGAAGCTCAGAATAAGTTGTCTTCCAAGTAATGTGGTCTTTTCATGGTTATTGCTAAGGTGGGAGTTGTGGCTTACAAGTTGGAACTACCTAGTTCCAGTCAAGTCCATCCTATGTTTCATGTGTCCCAACTCAAGTTGTACTGGGGCAATGTTGCATAAAACTTACAATTGCATTTAAACTAGTCATATGGTTCTTTGTAGCCTTTTGACAAATTTGTTAATGGAATACTTTATGTCAACATGCAAATTTCCCATAGGAGTGGCCGAACAAAGATTAGAAAGAATGTAAAGAACGAGAAAGGTTCTGATGTGGGATTCAGAGAATGTAATGACCAAAAACACAGGAGTTAGAAGTCTTGTAATGGTCCAAGATATGTAGATATTGGGATGATTAAACACTGACATAATTCACAATGGGTAAGGTTAGTTTGCCTTCATAGTGACTGACTAAGCTTAACATGGAACAACGTTATCTTGTAGTTTGCTAACTTGTCTAAAGACCAAAGTTGTCTCCAGTTTAGCATATGTACTTGGACTATGATTTTTAGATAAAATGGATGTCCATAGACCCTTTGATGTTCGATATGCATCATCTGCCAACATAACTCTAACATACAAGATCAACCGGCTCTCATTACACGGGGTAGAATGGACAAGTTGCTAGAGGGTCGAAACAAGCTTAATCGGAACTTGTAATTCTTGGTACGGATGGGATTTGACCCACATGCATTTTTAGAAATGTAATTAGGATGGGATATTGGCACCCTTTAATTTATTGTAACACCCTTCTTAGTTTTTTAATATTTTTTAATTTTGATTTTATTATAAAACTACGAAACTGAAAGTATGGAACATAAAATATAAAGTTTAATAAGTTAAAAGTATTAAAAAATACAAAAAACCGATAAAAAACGATGTTTTTCTAACATGAGATCAAAAGAGATAGTGATGGTTAAAAGTGTTCCACGGGTACCAATAGTAGCACCCAATGTAATTATAATAATTGTTTTACTTTTACTTTTTTCACATGTAAATGATATTTAAGATGTTAGCATTTTTGAAGTACTCAAACAAATTTGACCCATTATTGTTTTCTCAAACTCTCCAAGTTTACCCATTTTTTAGAGGTTAAAACTAACCTAAAATTTTCATTTATTTATAGAAAGATTAGGTACTATATTTATATGACTAAGTAGAACATTGAAAACTACGTATTGTAACAAATGAAGCACAATGTATGAACTAATCTTTACTACATTATAAAGAAAGGATATGTTTAATAAAACTCCAATCTTAATTGCAAACCTAAGATTAAGCAACACACCCCGTACACAAGCATATAGAAACTGCAATTGACCATGTCTCCATTAAAACCTACACATTAAAACCACACATTAACACCTATACATGAAAACTAACCATCACATTAAGTTTTCTAAAATCATATTAACTATATATTCCTTACAGCCTACAAGTATTTTGCAATTTTAAAGTTATCTTTAGTGCAGTTTCATCTTCTTATTTCTCGAAAAATATGGCGTGAGGAAGCTTGAAGCATTTTTTGCAGTGCTCATTGCAGTCATGGCAATCTGAGTCCCATGGATGTTCAGTGTAACTAAGCGTAATGCCATGGAGCTTCTTATGGTAACTAAATGCATAAGCATGAAAACAAGCTAATTTTCAATTGATAACATCCATTTGACTTTCCTTTTCTCTTCTATAAAATCAATTTGTCAAAAAAACATGCAATCTCCAAAAAATATAATCGCATGGTACGCGTCGTCGCAACGCGCGAGTACCCCGCTGGTTAAACATAATCTACCAACACATTCATCTATTAACTTTTCAACTCTTTTGATTAATGTTATTTTTAAAACATCTTTAAAATAAAAATACAAGTTATTATACATATTGTACAAATCAGTAAAACGCATAAAGCTTCATACAATTTATATACAAATAAGTTGATGGTATATATGGTTTTTGAAAACCAGACCGGACCAACGGGTTCAACTGGTTACCAGAGTTGCCGCCTGTTCAACTAGCAAATAAAAGTCATCTAAAAATGAACCAGAGATTACGGGTTGAAACCCGTTAATGACATCAAATAACGTCACATTTATACCATCATTTATCCCAAATAAACTAACCACTTTTGTATAATTATTGCAAGAATGTGTACTTAAATGCTTAAAAGTGTTATTTGTAGTAATTGAGGAGTGATTTGTGAATACATGCTAAAAGGCGCATATTTTGGAGCTAAAACAAAGACATTTGAAGATTGCTTATTTCTGACCAATACGCCGTATCCAGGAAAAGAGATACGGTGTATCAGCGCCAAGTCTTCATAAGAAAACGCGTATTCATAATTCCCAATACGGCGTATCCCTTATGAATACGCAGTATCCATGATGATAAATATTACAGAGATACGAAGATTTTTATATTTTAGGATTGTATATTGTAATTAATTATAAACTTTGGCGTCACTCCAATAGGCTACACCCCAATTACGCCGTATTGGCCTAGCCTTATACGGCGTATCCAACATTCTTCAGAGGTTATAAATAGAAGACTTAAAAACGAGTTTTTAGTGTGCAAAATCATACTCTTCATACCATACACATAAAAGGTGATTTTCTAAAGAAAAGAAGAGAAACAAAGGTTAAGCATCAATCACGATTCCATAGAAGACACCGTGTAATTTCCTTACTCTTGTAATCATTTAATTTTTGGTATCGTTCGGTAAAACGTTTAGTTTACCTTCGTTAATTGATCATGCTTGTATAATTACAACTGGTGATGGAATACCTTGGCTTATTAGCCATCTTATGAAGATTAATGTTTGTTTTGTTTTTAAATTGATTGTTTTAATTTATAGTTGAAGTTTAATTATGTTTACACATGATATACCTTGTCTTCGTGTATTGGAATTTGCGACTATCTTTCAACTGGGTCTAGTTTAGCCTATCAAGTAGATAGATAATGGATAGATATCAATTTCGTGTTTTATATGACTAAATGGACAATAGGATCACAGTAACATGTTCTGTCTTTGTCTTTTTTAAAATTAAGAGCTTAGTTGGACCTGCAGGTGACCCGTAATGTTTCAACAAGTATGTTCTTGATTAATTGATAAAGATTTAAATAGTGGACTACCAGTATATAAAACACCGTCAAACACTAAGTGGGTAAAGTCCCGATGGGCTAGAGTTTATCAAGATCACCATTGTTATAATCACTAGATAGATTATAATTAAACTAAAAGGATGCTTTATGCGGATACGTTAATTGTGACAGGATTCAGCGTGGCTAGGTCTTAGGATGATGTCCCGCCTAAGTCTTAAGAATGATATGCCGCTTCGAGATAAGAAATCATTGCACTAAATAAACAAATTAACATTTAATCGGATTTAATATGGCTAATGCAGTTTTCTATTATTTGGCTTGTACCGCTCTTTTATCTTCTGATTGTTTTCTTGCATGTTTATTGTGTTTAGAATTGATTATTGTCACTATAAAACCTGTGTCAGTCTCTCAGACTGAAAACCCCCATATCCGTTAGAAGCGTATATAGCATAGGTTTAACATGTAATTATGCACACAAACACACAATATGCAAAATATTGAATTTAGAATATCATTCACGACCTCAGATCTGTTGAAACTGAATTCCTAGCTATAGTCTTTAATGACGCGTTAACATCTGAAGAAGCGCTCACCTGTGAACCCACTGTAAGTCCTCTTAACGACAATAAAATTGAATTTAAAATATCGTTTGACGAATCTGACGATGAAGATTACACGGTAATATATGACAAAAATTCATTTTCCTATAAAATAATTTCTGTCAACGATTTGAAAACGAATTCGAAAAATGATAATGATAAAGTCAATATGCCTTCATTTTCGTCGCCCGAGCCTGAGGTCGGTTATTCTAATGATTTAGACTTCTTTAAAGATTTTGAGAATGAATTTCCAGCCATTGTTTACAATGATGCTCTAACGTCTAAATCAGATTTCTTAACTATAAAATATCGATGAATATAATAATGAAACATCATTATCTGAATGTGATAAAAAGAAACAAAACGTTTTATACTTTAATGATTTATTTCCTTCTAACGTGATTTATCCCGATGATCTAAAATCGGATACGGACAATGATAATGATAAAATCAATATTGAGCAACCTTCGGAGGATATGTCTGTCATACCAGCTGAATTCGAATTTTAAGTTAGGGTTTTACCCTCACAAACATGACCTAAATCTGACCCGTATTTACTGATTTGACAACTTTTAGTATAACCAACATTTGAATGACTTTTCGACCTTAAAAACTTTTGAGGCCGGATTTTCTGAAAAGTAGACTCTTTTGGATTATTCATAGGCTCAAGAAACATACCAATACACGTTTTTATCATCTAGATATCTGTCGTTGAACAAATCCCTAAATTCTGCTCAACCCTAAATCAAGTTTTAACGTCAATCTAACCTAACCAATTGCATGAACATGACCCTAATCAAGCCTAACATTCTATCTCATCAAATCTCATTAATATCTGAATTTTATGAACCATAGATCTATATAATTAATTTGTTCTGATTAAAAAGTTAAATAAGAATAGAATAAATACCTAGCGCTCTTACTTGCTCCTACGCGATCTAGCTCTTAAATTCTTGAATCAAAACTTGTTTTTCCTTGTTCTTAGGGGCTGAGGTGACACCATGAGAGGAGGAGCAAGAATAAAAACCTAAATTATGAAGGAGTTTAAGGTTTTAATAAAGTATACAAGTTATGGTCCAATCGCAAAAACCTTTTTTTCACCTTTTTTTTCTTTTAGGGGCCGGAATTATTGGCATATAACATTTCTTTTTATTTTTGTTATTTACTTTTTATTATTAATTATATAATTACTTATATTACCTTAAGTTTTTATAAAAACCTAAGCTAATTTGATTAAATCTTTTTACTTAAACGCTACTTACCAAACTTTCTAAATATAACTTTCATTTCACCAAACCACTTTCTATTTTTAGAAAGTTTGCTACAAACTTCTATATTTCACTCACTTATTTCATTTCTAAAATGCCACATTTCCCATAAATGCTTAACACTTAATTGACCAACTATTGACGTAGCATTGCATGCAATACGTCATTCCTTTCCATTATCACTAAACGTGAACAAATGGAATACTCATTACCAAACACAAACACACTCAAAATGAGATGCCCAAACACCTCAAATGATTATTAAGCACATTACGTTAACCTACTTTTTTCAGATAAAATACATAGCACTAACAAATAAAACACATAAAATGAATCTCTAAGGCTTGATGCCTATAGTTAACGTAGCTCTTGTTGACGATCTCTCGGCTTAGCTGTCTTTTACCATTAATACTACCTTTTAATCTGTAGTTTCTTGTACTACTCAAGTCCAGTCAAACTACTTCTTAGTCTCTGCCAGATAGGCGACCTACATTTACTTCTACAAAGCTTCAAACTGAGCACATCGAATGGCTTCAACTGAAACTACCACTCAAAATCGATAACGCTGCCCTTCTTATATCTTCCAAAAGTTGAATCATACGTTCACCTTGTCCATGTTCGATTGAGGATGCTAATCAGTTTTCAAACAACATCGCGTCTCTAAACACTTTTTGCAAGTGCCTGCCAAAACACGAGGTAAATCATCCATATCAATCTGAGTTGGATGTCACCAGAGTTCCGTTCCTTCACTATTATTAAATATTATAAATCCTTGCAACTTCACATCTGAAAATCTTCTTGTATAGATAGAAAAATGAGCTAACTTGGTCAGTCTATCGGACACATCACCCAAATCACTCATATCATACTTAGACCTTGGAATTTAGTTGTAAAAAAATCCATGTTGATTCTATATCATTTTCACTTAGGTATTTCAGGCTGTCTCAGCAAGACAAAAGTCTTTACAGTGCAGCCTTCACCTCTTAACGAATCCGACAATTGCTAACATAGGTAGTTAGGTCCTTTTTATACACGGGGCTATCCACTTAAATAAATGTCTCCAAGGGTTATTAGTACTTCTATCTACTGCTCCCGACTTACAGTGTGCCTTGAGTGATGGGCCTCATTCCAATTTTACTTCCTACCAAGGAACCCTAAATTCGATCCATAAAATATAAGCTCTCGTATTCTTTCCTTTCATCTGTGATCTAACATGTAGTCTTTGCGAATACGTTCTCTTGCTTGAATGCCTCCTTTGGGCTGCCAGTATTATCCCTTTTACTTCCGACTGGAATGGTCATAAGCATCGCTCAAAACACGTTAGGTATCACTCGTTCCTTCTACTAAATGCATTCAGTCACCACATTTACCTTACTTGGATGGTAGCGAATTTCATACTCTATACTTCTCTATAAATTTATCCCAATAGGTACTAACCATCATCCTTTTTGGCCCCCCCCCCCTCCTTACCATTTATTGGTCATGTCACACAGCTTTTTTGCTCGGCGCGTTCTCTACGCTGGGTGTCTCACTTGAAGTAGCAATATCTTGGTCTTAACACCTGGCTGGTTAGTCTGGACATTGCTACTTATCGTTTTAGTTTCACTCTCACCTTTCTATCATCGATCAACCACTACATTACGATTTATCAAAGAGTCACACAAATCATTTTCAAAGTCTAGAAAGCCTTCTCCTCGTTTGCGCCCCAATCATATTATGATTCCTCTCAGTTAGGGAAGTAAGGGGTTATCAATCTTAAGAAAAGTTTACGATGAAACATAGGTAGGTAAACTAACCAATCCTAAGTATGGTTATAAACTATACTTCTATTTGATTATTTAAAAGAATTTTTTTTAATAAAATAAATATTCTTTCAAACAGCTGTTTATAATATCATAATAATGTATCTCGGATGGTGTCTGAGGTACTTCTAATTCTTCACTGCCTCACTCGTACTTTGGGTCATGTGAAACGCTGCATGTCGACCAGGTGACCAGAAATGCACTTTTACAACAAAAACTCACACTTAGAAAACTTAGCCTAGTAGCTTTCCTTCCTCAGTGACCCAATTACTAACTTCAAGTGAAATTCTGCACTTCCTTGACTTGGTAGGTCAGAATGTCATCATTGGAATACGATGATAACTACATTGATACGGTAGCAACCCCGGTTCATTAAGCCCATGAAAACGATGGTGCATTGTGCTAACCCAAAAGGCATAACCGTTTAGACTCAAATGTCTGTATCTCGTTCGCATGCAGGTCTGTTGGGATGGGCATCCTTGCCATGTATAGCTGGATGATAACTTGACGAAAAAATATACCTTTAAGACAGGACATCTCCTCTGTAAACTGATCATACAAGTCATCAATCCTAGGGACGTGGATACGGTTTTGAACAGTTATTGTTCAAACTCCCTCATATATCAACGACACATGCGAAAATGAACCATCTTCTTCTTAACAATTACACCGTTGCTTCCCCACGAAATATCCTAGGTCATATGAAACCCTTGTCTTGCAACTCTTGAAGTTGCCCAGATAATTCTTGCATTTTCGAGGGTGCCAAACGATATGGAGACTTCGCGACCGGCGTCGCTCCATGAACCAAAACCTATGTTTTTACGGAAATCAACTTGTCGTTGTGGTGGTCATTAACATCTCCCGGAAACACATCAATAAAATCTCGTACCACGGGTATCACTTATCCTAGGTTCATCTACCTTAGCGTTCATTAGGGCTTTAGCGGCTCCCAAAGTACGTTCCCCATGAACTCGAAATATCTCATCACCTTCCAACGGTATTCTAACCACCTTCTCATAACATACTATCACAAACTTCCTCTTGGACAACCAGTCTATTCCCACAATCACATCAAAGCTTCCATGACTCAACGGTATCAACGAACTCCAAAGGTTATGATCAAGCGAAATAGGTTAACAAACGAATATCGAAGGTTCAAAAGGCTAGATGCATATAGAAGATTCCAATATATTATGCAATGTAGAAGTGGATTCAATGACATAAGAATCCTTTGAAGAAAAGGATACGTATATGCCCGAGTGAAAAGCGCAACAAAAGAATCACAGGCGTTTACCAGACAAAAGAACCACATAAAAAAAATCCATACGAAGACGAAAGTCTTATACTACATTATGACTTACTCAAAAGACCAAATTAAATATTTGGTTTTTTATAAAAATCAATTTAAAATTAAGAAAGTCACTTTAAGTATAAAAATCATTTTAAATAATAATGAAATTGTCTTAAATGTAATATTTGAAAAATTCCATATTGAGTTGTCATAAAATATGAGATTGGTTATCTAATGGTGTTTCGTACTTTACCATTTGAATCTTTTACAGCTGCTTTTTATAATAAAATAAAATTTATTTAACCACTCAACAATTTTCATATCCTATTTGCATAGGTCATTTAAACATATTCTATTTACAAAGATCATTTTAAACACAGTTTTTAAACACTAACACAATACTTCCAAAGAGTTTTTATAATTAGACATCAATTATGAAATATGTTACTCAAACAAATGACACCATAATACCAACAGGGATCGTAAAACACCGTACAGACTCTAACACAATTCTATTGTTTGAAAACGAAAGAAAATACCAGGAACCATATACTCAAAATAAAATCAAACGAACTCGTACAAGAAAACTCATGCAAGACGTTACGTACCCAAAAGAAAACATAAGGTCTTATCCAAAATAACGATCAACAGAGCAAACCTAAAAGCATCGATACTAACACGTCGCCAACGGGTTACGAAAACCAAGGGATATACAAAGAAGGGAGTAATGATCCACACTAATATGTTAGGAACAATTAGTGCTTAAAAGAAACCTTTGATACTCATACGAGTAATCAATGCAATGAAAGAACTAACGAAACGCGGATATATCCGAAAAAAGCAGATTCCGAACAACAACTATACATCGAGACGTCAAATAGGAAAATCAGGTATCCTTACTAACAAAGTACGATGAAGGGATGCTAAGCTTAGACTTAGGAAATCTGAACAAACAACCAAGCAAATGAGCAACCTCTATACTAGAAATACTGTAACACCCCCAAATCTGGGTAGCAGCGGAATATAATGTATATCCGAGGGTGTTACTTCATAGATTAATAGAACAAGATATGAGAACGACCACTAAACGTGTCATTTGATAAAGATACATTGGATTAACAAAATACTTGTCTGTTACATAAGCTCATGGCTTCAAATTGTTCAACAGTATAAATAAAGATTTCGGTTTATAGCAATTGTCCCCAAAATGTAATAAGACCCCAAATCTTTGATATGACTCTTCAATTATTGACTTCTAATGTATCACTGCACCTCGTGCCTTATTGACATGAGAAAACTTGCTTAAAACGTCAACATAAAGTTGGTGAATTCATAGGTTTATGTAAATCAATAGTAGGACCGTAAGATTTTCAAATGTATGATTAAGCAACAAATGTAAACATCATAAAAAGTAACTACGTTTTCCTAAGCTCATGACACTGAAGCTCGACATGTATGAATGTAATAAATTGCCAATAAATGCCCGTGAATGATGTTCTAACCCGCAACATCCCAATCCGACATGGTATACGTTAGTTGTCTGGCAACCCGGCACAGTGAGCGCTACTCACCCAAACGGGGATATCAATCCCAAATAGATCTATTTATAACATTCGCGCTTACAATCCAATAATTGACAGTTCATGATAATGGGCTCAGTGGGTTATTGCTACTTAGGCAAACACGTAATCATAGTATAAAATGTACACTTGCGTCTAATTTGTAAAACACAACATGTTCTCACCCCAAAGATGTAAATCATTTAAATAATTGTAAAACATGGGGCTATAAACTCACCTTAGTAAATAGTCCTCTGGAAATGATAATATATATCTATAACACCCTGTGTTTTCAAGTCATTGACGACGTCGGTAAATCCACAATGTACCTTTTGTATTGTATGCATTTGCTTTAAATCATAAATGTTAAGCTAAATCGCGTATGCTAAAAATTAGCGTTCAATGTAAGCGGGCATCAAACCATTAAATGTTTACATCAAGCAAGGGTTATATAATTATTTTGATAATAATTATTAACTTTGTTCATTTTATTTTTATCGGATAATAAATATCTATATTTATTAAGTCGTGGTTTAACTTGTATAATATCCGATAAATATATAACTCGTCTGATATGTTAAGTGGTTATTAAAATCACCTTTGTTCATGAAATACCCTTAGGTTTTCTATATTTATAAAAACATTCCTTAAGTTTATGAAAATATAATATTTACACTTTAAACCCTTAGGTTTCCATATTTGCACTTTTAGTCCTAACTTTTTCAAACAATTACACTTTAGGCTTATGTTCACAAAATAGTCTTTAAGTTCCAAAAGTACAAAACATTCCTAAAAATCTTTACAAAAGCAGATATGACTTTCAACTCAAGTTGACTAATTGACACTTTTAGTACTTTAACTTGTAACAATCACATTTTAAGTCCCAAATAAGTTCTAACAAGGGCAATGTTTTATTAACTCTAATAACATACACAGCTGTGTCGCTATATATAAGCTTTGATGAGCTTATTTTGGCTTATTGGACTTATTGGCTCGTTAAAGGCCTA
Organism: Tanacetum coccineum; assembly: GCA_026074375.1. Taxonomy (NCBI): domain Eukaryota; kingdom Viridiplantae; phylum Streptophyta; class Magnoliopsida; order Asterales; family Asteraceae; genus Tanacetum; species Tanacetum coccineum. The sequence continues at coordinate 22,483 of BQNB010044128.1, forward strand.
GTAAGCAAAATAATGGTCCAATAAGGATTTTGAAAGCACATAAGCTCTCGTTAAGCTCATTTAAGCTTAAATGAAACTATGAAAAACTGCTTGGGCTGAAAATAAGCTCAGGTGAGCTTATTTAAGCTTATTCGAGCTTGTTGGGATCGTTAGCCCATCAACCTTAACCCGAAATGTTTCAAAGGGTCCATTAAGGTTTTATAATATGTTCCAACTTACTTTCTAGTCTTAATAGACACTTCTAAACTTTGTTTCTTTTAATTATTCGGCTTATTTATAATCCTATTATGCTGCGATTAATTGGGCTTTTGGGCCCGATAAGGATTACGTTAAGGCTTTCAAAGTGTGGACGTAATTTCAAAAGGTCCTAATGGTCGTTTCTAGCGTTCATAATAAAGCTTTAATCAAACTACTTGAGCTCACAAATAACAGTCTAAGTTATTTGTGCTTAACGCTACGTTTGGTCACGGTAATGGGCTACCAAGCCCGTTAAGGGTCCGGTTTGATTTCTAATAAACATTAAGGTACCTTAGGGTCCATATGAGCCCAATAAGCACATTAGACTTCTTAATAAGCACCAAGAGCTTATTGGCAATCAATGGGCTCATAGTCACGGCCTGTTAGGCCTGTTTGGTTCGGACGTGGGCTATTGGGCCCGATAGGGTTTCTTTTCCTGCAATGCTTATTATCCACGAGTTTAAATAAGCTATTAGCCCATCAATAAGCTCGAATGCTTACAATAAGCCATCGAGTCCTCCCCCAAACTAAACAGGAGGCTGTTGGGCCTGTTGGGCCCAAATGCGGGTCGTTTGGGTTAAACTAGACCATTAGTGGCCCGTTACACTCCCTAGTGTTTCTTAGGATTCGATATTATACTATAAATCAACGTAAGCTCATTTAGCACGCATACGGCAAACGTTTTGACCCAAGCAACTGCTAATAATGTTGTATACACTTTCCTATAGCCACACCCCTTTGATATCACGCAAGGTTACATATTGTTTCATGGCCATTCAGTTTTTATTAAAGAGACATATAAGCCCCAAGTCAAATTTTCATATAGGTTGACGAACTTTTAGCACCACACAAGCGATAGTATATCCTTTGTAACATGCAAATAAACGTGCATGAAGCCTTTGCATTATCATGCACATGCTCACGTTAGTTTATTATTTACATACCATAAGTGATACATACGACTAGCAAACAAGACAATGAACGATAAGATACAATACTATAAGAACTTGTTCGGTGAATTACAAAGTCCTATTGACTTGGTTTGTGTTGGAACATAGGAGGCAACCAGTGTATAATACAACGATCGAATAAATAACCCAAACTCCAAAGCTTAGTAAACACCCAAGTTCTTGGGCTCTAAACCTTCTTTTGACCTGTATGAATACCTATGTTATTTGTATGATTGAGGGAGATTATAAGGGTGTTTGTTTATGGCTTATGACCCGAACAAGAGAAGAAACAAAGATGGTTTGGATTAGAGAGAGTGTTTTGTGTATGTCAATGTACATAAGTATATATATAGGCTTAGAGCTAGTTAGCTTTCCTAGTCCCAAACTAAACCAAACCATGCCCTATATTAGTAGTTTTGAGGATTCTAGTTACTCTTTAATGGTTTTGATAATACCTTACTAGTACAATCCTTAATTACATGATCTATGTACAAGATTTACTTTACTAGATTAAGATAAATCTTAAGTTTTTTTGTAGATATGTATGTTGCTGCGGGTATCAATAGGGAAACAAAGGATCTAAAGAGCTCAATTGGTTATTACCCAATGTGTAATAGAGTAGTGGAGACATTAAGTACTAGTCTTAATTAATCTCTTGATGTACAAGTACTTAGTATAAGATTTTTAAGGATTTTCTAAGTACATATAGTATGGGATCGTTAGGATCAAAGGAACAATGGGAGGAAGTTTTTTGAGATCTTGCTAGGTTTTATACAAGTACACGAAAGGTTTAATTACCTAAGATGTACAATGTACTCAAGGAGGTTTTTAAGGATTTAGCCACATTGACAAATGGTTTCATGGTCTCTTTTGCCTATAATTGGCCAACATAGGTTATTAACAAAAAAATCTATAATAAATTTTGTTTTAGGGGGATTAAAAATGTATTTGGATGAGTCTAGGTAAGTCTAGTATTTCCGAGGTGTTCCTAAATGTATTTAATATGCGAAAAACGTAAGCCTTTTACTGACCAATAAAAAAAAAAAATACTCAAGTTAAAATTATCTTCTAATACTTATATAACACTTGATGACGTAAACCTTATTTAATTGTGACCGATTACGTTAAATGATTATTCTAAGTCTATACGTGATTAGCTTAAAAGTTAAATTAAAAGTAAACGCGTATCAGACTAAAATAAATAGTGACAAATAATAGGAGTCGTAAAATGACCTAAAATTGGGAAATGTTACACCTTTCCAGCCATGGGAAGGGGTTGGTTGATCATTTTATAATACATACATATCAAGTATGTGTTCTTTTCAGTCCTAGAACACCACTTTCTCTCTCTACAAAGTAGGCCAACCCCTAGATCATTGATTGTATTATGATATCCAATATCCAACTAATTGGAATCAGAGCACAATGGGATGATAGCTAGATTGTGTGTCGCATTTTTTTGGTTAGTTTAGATCAAAAAGTTGGTTTTTGAAGTTTAGGTCTTTTCCTTGACACTCTTGATTCTCACATTTGCGATGTAAAGTTAGTGTTTTTATAGTTTTGTTATATACCTTCCAAGACAACGTTGTGCAAAAGAACCAAGCAAAAATGTTATCAAAAGGGAGAATTTTAGTGTTTTTAGTGAAAAAGTTCTTTTTCTTGACTGCGTTTTGTCTCACTGGCAATTTCTTGGTTGCATTTTGCTTCTTGCGTTTTGTCGTTTGTAAGGAAAACTGACTGATGTTTTGTCTTATAAGGATTTGCGTTTTGTCTCCCTACCTGCTTTTGCTTTCTCGTTTGGTTTATCAAAGGTAGCGTTTTTGGTTCTACGTTTTGTTATTACGAGCGTTTTGACTAATTGAAAGACCTTTCATACGTTTTACGCTAGAGAGACTCCTGCCCATTTCAAAACTTGATTGCGTTTTGTCTCAAGATTGGATTGCGTTTTGTCTCAAGATTGGATTGCGTTTTGTCTCAAGACTTTATTGCGTTTTGTCTACTTTTGAAGACCTTCACTGCATTTTGGTAGAAAGAAACTCTGGCAAAAAATTTCTTCATTACGTTAACTCATTTTAACCAAGCCAAATCATAATTAAACAACATATCACCTAATCCAACAAACAATCATCACTTTTAACATACAATCACTAATCATTGTTTGATCAAATTAATCATTTCACAACTATTAAAAGGCTAAACTTTCGGGAAGACACATTCCAATGTGTCGGTCCTGATACCCGACCTCCAATGCCCCCTATTATTTTATAATTTTTTTTTTATTTATTTTGATAGACTGACTTTGCATCATGGCAACAACGTATTCGACTGTATTGTCGGGGTAAAGAGAATGGTGAAACATCTTTGCAACAATTGATTAAGGACCTGTTCAGATGGGAAACAATTTAGAAACAGTTTCAGAATAAGGAAAATGAATGCCTTACATCTAGGTCCAGAACGACCTCGTGTCTATTCTGACCTGTCACCTAAAGATAAGGATAGGTACAATGCTGACATTCGGGCAACAAACATCCTACTTCAAGGGTTGCCAAAAGATATCATAGCCCTCTTATCAATCATTACACTGATTCAAAGGACATATGGGACAATATTGAAGATGCTCCCTGGAAGGTTCAGTGAATTAAAAAAGCAAACCGCGAATCAATAGCTAGAATTGATGACGTCGAACACTTCGTCAGCACAAAGAGAGACTATTCATGATTACTATGTTCGGTTTGCCAAACTCAGCAACGACATGCGTAACATCAAGATAACCATGTCCAAAATGCAGTTGAATTCTAAGTTTGTTAACAACATGTTGCCGGAATGGAGTAGATTTATAACAGCAGTGAAACTTAACAGAGGCTTAAGGGAATCCAACTATAATCAACTGTATGCTTATCTAAAGCAGTACGAGGCACATGCCAATGAGAACAAAATGATGTTAGACTGATTCACTCAACACACAGTTGATCCTCTCGCCTTGATGTCCAATGTGGCATCTTAGTAGTACAATTCACAATCATCCATAAATCCATCATCCACGTATGTTCCACCACACTTTGTTGATAACTCTCAACTTGATTCGGGACTTTCTCCAACGGACAACTTAATTAAGAATTTAACCAACACACTTGCCCTTCTCACCCAATCATACACAACATACCTTCCTCAAACAAAAATCCAACCAGAACTTCATCAATCCTAGGAACCAACCACTATTCAAGACGTACAGGGTTTGTACAGAATGTTCAGGTCGACAGAATAAGACAAGGGTAACAAAGCACAGGGTACAGGAATGGCTGGTATGAGGGCTCAGAACAGAGTTGGGAATGCTATTCTAGGTCAAGCAAGGCAGATTAAGTACTACAACAGCAATGGTATAGGCCACATAGCAAGGAACTGCACTCAGCCCAAGCGACCACAAAACTCAGAATACTTCAAAGACAAGATGTTGCTGATGCAAGCTCAGGAGAATGGGGTGGCATTGGATGAAGAGCAGTTATTGTTTATTGCAGGTGGACAAGACAACGCTATTGATGAAGATGTGGATGAGCAACCTGTTCAGGACTTAGCACTCAATGTGGATAATGTGTTTCAAGCTGATGACTGTGATGCTTTTGATTCTGATGTTGATGAGGCTCCCACGGCACAGACTATGTTCATGGCTAATCTATCATCCGCAGATCCTGTTTATGATGAAGCTGGTCCGTCTTATGATTCGGACATTCTATCTGAGGTACACGACCATGATCACTATCAGGATGCTGTTTGTGAACATCATGAAGAACACGAGATGCATGACGATGTACAACCAAACTACGTTGTTGATTCACATGCTAATTATACGAGTGATAGTAATATGATTCCGTATGATCAGTATGTAAAGGACAACGCAGTGCCAGTTGTACAAAGTAATGTATCTTCTGTTCCAAATGATGCATACATGATGATATTTAATGATATGCATGAACCGCATGCCCAATCTGTCTCTGACACAACACGGAACACAGTAGTTGATAATTCATTAACTGCTGAACTTGCAACATATAAGGAACAAGTTGAACTGTATGAAAGACGGGCCAGGTTTGAATTAACGGAAAGAGAACAAAAGATTGATGAACAATTAAGAATAGTTATCACTGACCGTAATATTAAGGAAGAAAATTTGAAAAAGGAACTTCATTCTGTAAAAATGCAACTTGCTTCTACCATCAACCATAACAAGTCAATGGTAGAAGAAGTTACGTCTTTGAAAAAGGATTTTAAACAGAAAGAAAACAAATACCTTGAAGAATTTTTGGACATGAAAGCTTTAAAAGAAAAGGTCGAGGATAAATTATACAAACAAGACCAGTCTCTTCAAACAGTTCACATGTTGTGTAAACCAAAGCCCTATTATAATGAACAGAATAAGGTAGCTATTGGCTACAAGAACCCTTTATGCCTCACCCGTGCAAAGCAAGTTCAGCCTGCTCTATATAATGGTTATGAAATTATCAAAAACAATCATGTCCCGGCTTTAGTGCACAACACAGAGGATACCCTAGAGATAGCTGAAATCACTAGGAGGAAAATGAATGACAAAATGAAAGACCCTGAGTGTGTGACTCATAAGGTTAAGATTGCACCACCTGATTACTCGAAAGAGAATTATTTAGCGACCTTCACACCACAGAAGCAATTGACCCCTGAGCAAATATTTTGGTCTCAAGATCTCATCAAGATGAAAGAAGAAGCTCTCAAAAAGCAGACCACCGCCTCAAGACCAATCAAAGCGTTGACGGTGTATCCGCCAAATACACCTGCAACGCTTGTCCCTAGGGTGCTTCCAACAAAGAGTCAAGTGAAAATTAATATTTTTACACTCATACAACTCTTTTCAGAATTTGAAAAAACTTGTAAAAAGAGAATTACACCAACTGGGCTCACTGAAGGGGAAAGGGGTTTTGAACAAACCAAGGAATGTTATCTCACCGAGGTCATTCCATTTTTCAAAACACTTAAAGAACATTTTGAGGGAATTCAAAAGGCTTTAACTAAAGAAATTAAAGAAATGAAAGACATTTTTGAAGAGTTGGAAGCTGAAGTTGACCAAAATGTTGTAAATAGGAAGCATGATGAGATTGAGCGGAAAAATCTTCTTATTGCAAATGATAATTTAATTGCTGATTGCTTGTCCAAAGAAGTGTTTTATATTGCAACGAATTCTGAGCTTACTGTATCTAGATTTATTGAAATGCATGAAGCCCACACCATTGTTCAAACACGTTGTCTGGAACTTGAAGCAGAGCTTTCTAAATTACGAGATAAGGTTCAAAAAGATGATCATACTGAATTAGTAAAACGTTTTTCCAATCTTGAGGTTAATCACTTAAATTTACAGTTAAAGTATCAAAACCTTAAAGAAAGTTTCGGAAACAACCCATCTCTACCCGCTCGAGATACTCCTGATTTTGACTCAATCTTTGTAATCAAAAAAATGCAAGCTTCCATTCAAGGAAAGGGCAACGCCATCAAAAAATTGAGAACGCAAATCTCTCAATTGAAAGAGACCCGTAGTGAAGCAGATCGTACTCTTGATTTTAGGACCTTAGATTTTTAGATCACTCAATTAACTGAAAAAGTCACCGTTCTTCAAGAACAAAATAAGATTTTTAGGGCAGAAAATGCCCAAGTTAAACAGCATTACAAGGAATTGTATCTACGATTCTATTAAGATCACGCGTGCTACTGAATATAGAACAACAACGGCCTTGCTATCTGAAAATGAGAACTGAAAAGCCCAATGACTACATGAAAATCTGAAATTAACACTATGGAGTCTGTAAAACAGAGTTCTTGCCACCCGGTAGGTATGCTATAGAAGTTGAACCAATTACACGTCACAATAGGGAACAACAGGAAGTTCATCTACATATCTCAAACATCTTAAAGAATGGTGAAAACCCTTCCCGAAAATAGTAGAGGAAGCTAGGTTAAAAGACCCTTACGTTTTAGATCTAAACTTGTCTCTGCTTGCCGTTACACTAAATACTCTCAATAACTCTTAGAATATGCGATTGGCACTTGTCCGAAAGCCTTTAACCAACGAGATAAAAAAGCATGCTCCTACCCTTTAATTAGGAAAAAGCAAGTTACTTTTGAAGAACAATGTGACACGTCAAATAGTAACACACATAAACATGTAGAGGAACTAAACACTCAGAAGACTAATGTCCCTATGCCTCCTTCAACAGGAGTAAACTGTTGCACCAATGCTAGCGGATCACAGCCTAGGAGCAATACCAAGAAAAATAGGATCTCGCCAGCTAAATGGTGTCAACAAGAGAAAGTAGAAGAGCTCCTTATGGAGAAATAAAGTCTAACTTAAGAACCACGGAATAGTATTGATTATGTAGTAGCTCTAAGGTACTGTAATTAATTCAAATTTTGATTCTTATTTGCAAACATGTAACAAATGTTTAATTTCTGCAAATCATGATGTGTGTGTGGTTGATTATTTACAATCTGTTAAGGCATCACCCTTTATTCATAATATTCATAATGTTGTGCGCAAAGTTAAGCAAGTTTGGAAACCTAAGCAAGTTAGGCAAGTATGGAAAGCCATAGGCAAAGTGCTTACCAGTGTTGGTCATCACATGGAGACTACGGCAGAATATTTACTTTAGGAGAACAGTGTCTTTATTGGCTCATAAACCCAAAGTAGCACCTGCTAAGCAAAACGAGAATCATGCCATTACTTGTGCTAACCAGCAGGAACCCAACCAAAATTAGGGATCCAACTTTCCAAACTCTCCATCTTCGTTTGTTTTCAAATGCAGGTCGTACGGATCGTCCTTTGGTATTTGGACTCAGGTTGTTCAAAATATATAACAGGGGATCGCTCACGGGTCAAGAATTTCATGAATAAGTTCATCGGGACAGTTAGATTCGGGAATGACCATTTTGGTGCTATCATGGGTTATGGAGATTACGTGATTGGTGATAGTGTAATTTCCAGGGTATACTATGTGGAAGGACTGGGACACAATCTGTTTTCTGTCGGACAATTTTGTGACTTTGGTCTGGAATTTGCATTCTGGAAGCATTCTTGCTACGTTCGAGATACGGATGGTGTTGAATTAATTAAAGGTTCTTGCGGTTCTAATTTATACATTATCTCGATTGAATACATGATGAAGTCCTTTCCCATTTGCCTGTTGTCTAAGGCCTCCAAGAACAAATCATGGTTATGGCATCGTCGTTTAAACCACTTGAACTTCGGTACCATTAATGACCTTGCAAGAAAGGACTTAGTCAGAAGATCATCTTTGCTCTGCATGTCAACTAGGAAAGAGCAAAAAGCATACCCACAAACCCAAAACCGAAAACACCAACTTGGAAGTTCTTAATACCCTTCATATGGATTTATGTGGACCGATGCGAGTGCAAACAATTAATGGGAAGAAATACATCTTAGTCATCGTTGATGATTATTCTCGGTTTACTTAGGTTAAGTTTTTGAGATCGAAAGATGAAACCCTAGAGGTCGTCATCAAATTTCTGAAGCAAATACAAGTCGGTCTCAACAAAACTATTAGATACATCCGTACCGATAATGGCACAGAATTTGTCAATAAAGATTTGACTGCATATTATGAACGTGTCGGCATTTTTCACCAAAAGACAGTTCCAAGGACTCCACAGCAGAACGGTGTTGTCGAAAGATGAAACCGCACTCTTGTAGAGGCCGCTAGGACAATGATGATATTTTCCAAGGCTCCGATGTTTCTATGGGCAGAAGTTGTGGCTACTGCTTGTTACACCTAAAATCGATCCCTCGTTCACACTCTCTATAACAAAACCCCATATGAGCTGGTGCATGATAAGAAGCCAGATCTTACCTTTTTTCCACATCTTTGGTGCCTCTTTGTTACCGCTACAAATGAAGTGAAGATCTTTGGAAATTACAAACCAACAACATGATATTAGAATATTCGTTGGTTATTGCACCTAGCATGAAAGGGTTAGAATCTACAACAAAAGAACCCGACTGGATTATGAAATTATCACGTCCAATTCGATTGAACTGACTGTAGCAAATGGCTCCTGGCAGCTCAGAACAGGACCACCTCCTACATTTCTGATGACTGATAGATAAGTTCATTTAGACTCGTGACCAAAATCCGGTTCTTGCAGCACCTTATGTACCTCCCACAAATAAAGAACTGGAGATTTTATTCCAACCAATGTTTGATTAATACCTGGAACCTCTTCGTACTGAAAGAACCGGATCTTTCCTCTCTAGCAGTTTTCAGTTCCATTTCAATTCAGCTGGTACAACCTTCCAATCCTTCTACCATTGATTCAAGATGCACCTTCTCCAAGTCATTTACCGTCATCTTCGGCCTTACAATCTCCAAGTTTACATCAAGGCATTGCAGTTGAATCTACTCTTATGGAACACAATCCTTTTACTCATGTTGACAATAATCCCTTCATAAACGTATTTTCTCTAGAACCTAGTTCTGTAGCATCATCATCTGGGGATCTTAGTTCAGCAGAATCTCCTTATGTCTCTCAAACACTTCATCATCTCTGGAAATGGAGAAAAGATCACCTGTTGGATAATATTATTGGCAATCCCTCTCGGCCAATATCCACCAGAAAACAACTGGTAACCGATACCTTGTGGTGCTTGTATAACTCAATACTGTCAAAAGTCGAACCAAAGAACTTTAAATCTGCAATAATTGAAGATTGCTGGTTTCAAGCTATGCAAGATGAGATTCACGAATTTGATAAACTTCAAGTATGGGAATTAGTACCTCAACCAGACTGTGTCATGATTATTGCTCTCAAGTGGATTTACAAAGTTAAACTTGATGAGTACGGTGATGTTCTAAAGAACAAGGCTAGGTTGGTAGCCAAGGGATATCGACAAGAGGAGGGTATTGATTTCAAGGAGTCATTTGCACCGGTTGCACATATCGAGGCTATTTGTATCTTCATCACCAATGCCGCCAGTAAAAACATGACCATCTATCAAATGGATGTCAAGACATAACATCCTTAATGGCGAGTTAAAGGAAGAAGTCTATGTTAGTCAACTAGAGGGTTTCGTTGATACGGACTATCCGACACATGTTTATCGTCTGAAGAAGGCTTTGTACGGTTTAAAGCAAGCTCCTCGGGCATGGTATGATACCTCGTCACGATTTCTTCTGGACAAAAACTTTTCTAAGGTGTGCGAGTTTTGAATTTCCACATTATTCACTCAGAAAACAGGCAAATATATTCTTCTTGTTCAAATATATGTAGATGATATTATATTTGCCTCAACCGACCCTAAAGCGTGTGCCATATTTTCCAATGAGATGAGTTCTAAATTTCATATGTCAATGATGGGTCAAATGTCTTTTTTCTTAGGCTTACAAGTTTCTCAAAATCCCGAAGGCGTTTTTATTAATCAATCAAAATTTGCTCTTGAAATATTAAAGAAATTTAGGATGATTCCGTGTACCTTGTTTACACCAGGACAAAACCCCATGGTGCATCTACTTAAACTGGGATGAGGACTCCTTAGGGATTCAGTTGACCATACTCATTTCGTATTATGGTCGGGACTCTCTAATGAATCTTACTGACTAGCAAGAACCCGACCTTTGAATTTTTTTTCGTTGTAAGCAGTTGTGCTAAGGTATCAGGCTTTGCCTACCAAAAAGTTAACCATTGAGCACTTAAAACGGGGTCTTTCGTATCTAAAGGGAACCATAATAGGGGTCTTTGGTATCCGAAAGACATGCGCTATGGCACAAAACGGCCTATGGTAAATCGGACCATGCAGGTTGTCAAGACACACAAAGAAGTACATCAGAAAGTGCTCAGTTCCGTGGAGATAAATTAGTTAACTGGTCATCAAAGAAACAAAGAGTACTGCGATCTCAACTACGAGTTCAAATACATTGCCGTAGTCTGGATGTTGTTGCTCAAAAACTTTGATGAGATCACAACTCAGCAGACTACGCTTTGCCTTCCATAACAAAAAAAAAAATTCCCATGTATTGTGACAATCGAAGTGACATTGCTCTCTGCTGCAATAATGTCCAGCAATCCCGTACCCTAGCACATTAGACATACGACACCATTTTATAAACGAGCAATTTGAGACAAAAGGCGTGGTTGAATTGTACTTTCGGGACGACAGATTATCAGCTCGCAGACATATTCACCAAAGCATTACTAAGAGAGCGGTTAGAATTTCTACTCCCGCGACTTGGTATGAAGAGTATGTCTTCGGAAACCCTTAAACGCCTTCTGGAAGGAGAAGAGGAGTAAAGGATGGTCCTCCTATATCCTATGTAAATATGCATATAGCTTAAATCTAAAAAGAAAAATACAAAAATATAAAACCTACAAAAACCATAAAAATCAAAAAATAGAAAATACCAAAAAATATTTTTCAAAACATGTCTTCTGAAAGTCGATAATATTTACGGACCTAGAAATGTCATTCAATAATGACACGGTTCTTTAAATACAGTTCGATCAGAAGTTCAAATTTTTCAAAAAATGTCTTCAAGGCTTGTAGTCATTTCTGACTGCAACCCGCTTTTCAAAATGAGGAAAGCATGTCTCCAAAAAGACGATTGTTCCTGACAACGGGTGATTAAGTTCTCCCGGGCATGGATTAATTTCAATATCCTTTAGCACAGCCTCGATCCAATGTACCGTTCAGAGCATAATTTCTTGATATAGAGGATAAGTCTTCTATCTTTAAACCAAATGATTTTTCCGTCTATGATTCTTCAAAAAATATTGTGTTACCGTGAACGTGGAAAAGTGTTGTTTGAAAATTAATCGAACTTGAAAATTTCAAAATTTGACACTCAATCAATGACTACTGCTCTTTCAATAGAAAACGAGTCATTGATTGAGGGGGAGAGTGTTTTCCAAATTTATGACATATAACGGGCATTTTAATTCACCAAACATTTAATTGGTAAACGGTTCTTGTATTGATCAGGTTCACAAATTGAAGGGGAGTTAAATTTATTTTAACTCAAAAGGCCATTATTGTCAATTACTTATGAGTATAGGGACTTATGTGCAATATGCTAAATGCTTCCTAGGCTTATGAAACAATAAGGACCATTTATGCCTTTTCTGAAACTCAAATAAACCTTAATAAACCCGCTAGCAAAAAAGAAATGGATTTTAGGAGTTAAAAGGGGACCAAAACTGCCAAATGATGAAACCTCTAAAAGTATAAAAGGTGCCAGCGAGTTACTATTGGTCAAACGTTCTAAATCCAGTCAAACATTTTCTTACAAAAACCAAATACGTAACTCGCTACTTTGAGACTTGCTTTGATTCTTGATTTCTGTGATTTATCTTGCTAAGATACCTATTGTCTTATGATATCTATCTAGTAGTTTAGACTTAAATATAAAACATGACAGCCTATATCTCAATGAATCTTCATTAATCAATGTGCTCGACTTGTTTTATCATATAAATCTTAGTTAATGATTGGAATGACATGTTATTTGCTGGGATAGGTTTAGGATGAATAAATGAAGCCTCATTTGTGTTTAATTTGGATTTACTTTCATTATTTTGGGATCTTATTTGATGAAGTTGCAGTTGGTCAAAAAGTTTGACATTTTAAGGTCAAAAGTTAGATGCTAGCTGTTGGTTGTTGTTTGTGAATGTTGCAAAATGTTTGACGATGTTGTCTAAGCATAAATCATGTGTTTCCAGGATCGTGTTTGCTTGTATATATGATGTTAGGTTTTAGCGAGTTTTCTGTATGCTAAGTAGCGAGTTATGATGATTTTATGTAGCGAGTTGAAACAATTCAAAGTAGCGAGTTGAGTGTCTTTTTCTTAGTAGCGAGTTAATATTGATGCTTAGTAGCGAATTGTGATGCATGTTAGCGAGTTAAAATATTATATTGTCATGAACAGGCAACTCGTTAACCTGTAGCGAGTTGATGAAGATTTATATTTTTATTAAAATATTCAACTCGCTATTTCAAAATTTTCAAATTTAATAGCGAGTTAGTATTTTAATAAAAATATTCATAGCGAGTTGTCACTAGCGAGTTATCACTAGCGAGTTGAATATCCTATCTTATTTAATTGTGTGCAGGCAACTCGCTACCCCCTAGCGAGTTAGTGAAGTTTTATTAATTATAATATTTAACCCTCTATTTCAATTTTTTCCAATTTGGTAGCGAGTTAAGTGTTTCTATTAGTATATTCTAGCGAGTTAGTTGTAGCGAGTTGAGGATCACTCATTGTATCATCTAGAGAGTTGTCATTAGATTGGTTTAGCAATTTGTCTAGTATCGTTGGGTCAAACTTATTCCAAGGTTGACATTTCTTTGAGCAAATTGCTCCCATCTAACATCATATATCTGTATGTATGTCCTGCTATTGGATCTACTTGTGCAGATACTATGACTCACATGAACATTCCTGCGAATGATGCTCCTGCTGAACAAGCTCCTGCTGTCGCACCACCGACCAGAACGGATGATCAAATATTACCGTTAAGCAAGTAGGTGCCCATCGGCAAGAGCAACTGCGTACTTGATGTACACAAGCCTCAGAGGAAGCCTATCTTCCCAATTGTTGTGGCCTTACTGAAGAACACTAACTTCTTTAGGGCTTTCACAGCATCCTCTACTATTCTGACGATTTACATTCAGCAGTTTTGGGACACTATGTGTTATAACTCATCCACTGGGTTGTACAGCTATCAGTTGGATGAGTAATGGTTCAACCTTCACAAAGATATTCTCAGAGATGCTCTCGCTATCACTCCAACCAATAATGATAATCCTTTCGTGGCTCCACCTTCGAGTGATACTGTCATCGAGTATGTCAACACTTAGGGTTACCCCAATACACTTAGGAACGTGTCAGCAATGTATGTCAATGCTCTCTATTAACCATGGAGAGTCATCTTGTCTATGATCAACATGTGCCTTACAGGAAAAACTGCTGGATATGACAGGCTAAGACATCCTGTGCTTCAGATTCTTTGGGGTATCATTCATCGATCCAACATCGACTATGCTAAAAGGATTTGGGAAGAGTTTGTTCAATCCATACAAACCTTCCTCACTGACAGGAAGAATCTTGCTACAGCCTCTCGTAGAAAGAAGAAGACCGCTCATCTACTTATTCCAAATGTCGGGTTCACCAAACTAATCATCCATTACCTGAAAACCAAGCACAACATACATCCAAGAACTGATTCGGTTCTTTACTACTCACATGAGGAAAGTGTTCTGAACACCCTCGGGTATGTTGGAAAAGATGGTAGGGAAATATTTGGTATGCCAATACCTGATGCTATTCTCACTGATGAGATCAAAGGAGCACCCTACTTTAGTGGATATATAAAGCATGTTGCTGAGTATCAACGCTATCTTGATGAAGAACATAATAAGGCAGAAGAGCAAGAAGTAGCAACTGAGTCTCCTAAAGTTACCAAGGTTACTAAGCCCAAGGCAGCTAAGGTCACAAAACCCGCTGGTGACAAGGCTACCAAGCCTACCTTTACTCAAACACCCAAACCTAAACCAACACCCACTCAACCATCAAAAGCTGTTTCAGAAAAGAAACGAAAACTGGTTAAGGAAACTCCTGATGAACCCTCACCAGCAAAAAGATCAACGGGTGGACTAGTGGGAAAAAGACGCAAGCCAAAAAGTCCACTCAAGTTGGTTGATGAGCCCAGTGATGAAGGTGTTCCTGTTGAGGATCCTGCCCATACTGATGAAGAAGCTGATCTTCAATGGGCCTTGGAACTAAGTTTAAAAGAACAAGCAGAACGAACTTAAGGACCAGCTCGTTCGGTGGTATTGAGGGAGACTGACTCTAGGAAATATCAACCGCTTCCAGAGGTACAAGGAAAGGGGAAAGAGAAAGTCGTTAATGAACAAGCTGCTCACGATCTACTCACCCTTCAGACTCCAACGAAGAAGAGCCCTGTAGATCATTTATCTTTCAAAGGTGCCCTCCCATGCACACTGAACCCACTAGACAGGCTGACTCACCTTCCTTAGATGCTGAGCTACCTCTGACTAACAGTGAAACATAATCAAATAAGGAAGTGCCTGTGATCGATGCTGGAGATAAAGATGAAAGCCAGGCTGGACCAAACCTTGGTGAACAAGATGAAGGCCAGGCTAGACCAAACCCTGGTGAACAAGACGACGGCCAGGCTAGATCAAACCCTGGTGATGTTGCAGAGTCTCAACCTCAACCAAGTCATGTGGTTCATGTTGGACCAAACCTTGAACACATGGACTTAGAGACAACTGATGCTTCAACTCAACAAAAACCAGAGCAAATGGATGAGGATTTTACAACAACTGCTTACCCAAATGTTCAGGAAAACCTCAAACTGCTAACTGAAGATCAAGTGATTCTTGAAGAACTAGCTAGCTCCACTGGAACCTTTTACTCTCTTTAAAACCTTGATAAAGATCTCAGCTTCACTGATCAGTTCTTCGTAGAGAAGCCACAAGAAGAAGAACCAGGGAAAACCAATGCTGAAGCAGAGGTTCAGTCAATGGTTTCGGTCCCTATTCATCAAGACACCTCCTCGGTTCCTCCAATGACCACTCTGGTTATTGATCTCACGAAGTCACAATCTGACTCTCCACTCCCAACATCAACAGCAAAAATCTCAACAATCACAACAATAACAACTCTTCCACCACCACTTCAAAGCACCATAGATCCGATCCTAGTTCATCGCATTGGTAAGCTTGAACAGCATATTGTGGATCTGATACAAAACAACTTAGCCCAGGAGGAAAGGTTAGATAAACATGGGTATAGGTTGTACAAATTGAAGAATCTCAATATTCCCCACCAGGTAAGCAAAGCTGTTGTTGAGATAGTCACAGATGTAGTTGACTGGGCAATGCAAGCTCTACTTCGAGCTCGCTTCAGGGATCTGCCCACCGTTGATATGAAGGAAATTCTTCAACAACGGATGTTTGAAGACAACATCTATAAGACTCATGAAGTTCGCAATGACTTGTATGAAGCTCTGCAGAAATCAGTGGAGCTAGACTATTCAAATCAACGTTTAGCTGATCAGGAAGAAGCACGTAAGAAGAAAAGAAAGACACGTGAGTCACCAAGAACTCCTCTTGGATCTCCACCTATACAACTACCTGTCCAGCTTCCAGCATGTGCATTCCGGGTGCTCTAGGTACTTCTGAAGCATCAGGATCCTCTCAGTTTCCCTCTCCTCTTCCTCTTCCATATACTGGTACACCAGGATCTGCACAACAATAAGGCTGTCAAGCTCCAAGTTCATCCAAGACTGCTGCCTCAGCTTCACAATCTATGTCTTGGACGACATCTGACACTCAATATGAGCCAGCTGACATCCCTGGGGCTCAAGAGTTATCTCCTACTGACTCTCTGATGCAAGATGATTCCATCCCCGATGAGCAGGTACATTTGTCTGATGATGAAGACTCCGGGAATGATCACCTACCAAAAGCTGACTCCCGAAAAGACTGGTGGAAACCACTACTAGAAGAGGATATACCAGCGACTCTTGAACCTGCTTGGATCATTCCGTCTTCTAATGTGTCAGATGTAGAGAACAACTAGGCTTCTGCGTTGGTTTCAACTTCTGAAACCCCTGCTGAGAACTCATTGCTTGCAAAGACTGACGACATGACGACTTTCATGAAGTGGTACTGCCGACAAATGAATAAGACCGAGCTTACACAAGCAGATTCCGAAGGGCAGGCTTATGAAGTTGTTAAAGCATTCTACCCAGATGTCATTCACCTTCAGTTCCAGATGGAGGAGTGTCACAAGATGCTCACAGCTCAGGTTGACTGGACGAATCCAGAAGGAGATCAAGTCAGAATCGATGTCAACCGACCACTGCCTCTCGGTGGTCCTCCAGGTCATGTCACTATTCAACCACAATTCTTCTTCAATAAAGACTTGGAGTATTTGAGATATGGCAGCAAGGGAAGCAATCCTGCACTATCGATTTCCAAGATGAAGGCTGCTAGTTATCTTGACTTTGGGCTTGAACTACTAGTGCCGGAACAAATGTGGATTGATGATGTGTGTACTTATGACATAAGTGCAAAATATGGCATCTCTCACTGGTGGTTTAATCGACAGAAGTTCTATATTGACAGACATGATTCTCCGTCGCGTAGAAAAGATGTCAGAACACACATGCGGATTCTTAGTGTCGTCAGAATCAAAGCATACTCAAGATACGGGTATGACTACTTGAGCGAAATTGTCCTCCGAAGAGCTGATTTCCAAGAACATAAGATTGCTAAAAAACATTTCAAGAACCTGTATCCCAGTGAATTTAAAGACCTGAATCTACTCCTTCTGCAAGGTCATCTTGATCATCTTCCTGGTTCAGACAAACGGATGCTATCTACTGCTGTCAAACTATAGACCCAAAACTTGGTGATTCGACAGCGGGTCGAAGACTTTCAACTCGGCATTGAAAGCTACCAGACACAGTTGAACCTCACAAAACCAGGATGGGATGCAACAGGCTACGAGTTCAAGCATGATTATACCATCATTGAGTCTCCTCGAGCAGTAGTGTTCCCGGTCAACAACAATGAACGAAAGATCATGCGGTTCAACGAAATATACAAGTTCAGTGATGGGACGTTGACACGTATTCTGGAAGCACTAGATTACAAAGTCAAGGAATTCAAGGTCAAGTGGCTCAATCCGGGTATGAATACGCGATTCTGGACTGAAAAGGATGTGACAAGGAGCAAAGAGTTCATAGCGGCAATTAAAATGCGTCTGAAGACGAGAAGGATCTACTGGAATGCTTTGTTGGTGGACGTGTTCGTGATATTGACTACAGACTTCTTCAGAGAACGGAAAGATATCGTCATTCCGATTAAAAGGTAAATATCATGTGTTTTATATTGTAGACTTTGTACATTATTTAGTTGTGTAGTTATTAGTGTTATGTGTCAGTTTATGAATTTTTCATGAGTTTCTCGTTAAACTCTAAATCATTTATAAATCATCATAACTGACACTAACAGAATCCCTCATCAATTGAGGGGGAGCATATATATGTTCCAATATTGGCTTGTATTTAATCAGACCACATGTTCTCCCAATATCGGTTTTTGTCTTCAATGTCAACAATCAACCATGTGAAATGAAACAAGAATCCTTTGAGGGATCTTGACCGGGTCACTGCATATGCTGTCAGAATCACATGGTTGATTGTTGACATTGAAGACAAGTATCATGGACCCAGTGATACGCTGCACAACCCTTCCTAGCCACTCAAGATCCCTCAAAGGATTCTTGTTTTATTTCTTACGAAGATCAACGCATTTCTATCGTCTCTCTCACTCTGAGTTAGACGATATTGAAAAGGTAGCACTCTGCTCCAGCCTCCGACTACTAAAAACCAAACGTGCACGATTGAGTCTAAAGCCATGAAATCATCCATAAATCTCGTTAGGACACTAATACAAACTATGCTTGTTCATCACACACTGTGACAACAAGTAAAGATTCTAAGAGTCCTACGCATTATCCTCGAGGTATTGCCAGAACATCTGAGTGATACGAAAGTACTCATAATGAAGATGAAAATCCTTCTAGAGCCAACATCAAATAAGCTCTTGGTAGGTGACATGTGAGATCCACTATGGATCAAACTCGTGACAAATGGAAAGCAATGATGGTTTGATTCTTTATGAATCAAACTTGTTCTAGGTAGTGAATTGACGAATAATTTTTGAAAAACCTTTCGATGTGCTCAACAACTGATTTTTGAGCACATTGACTATGTATATCTTTCAAAACAAACGTGTTTCTGATGAAATTTGATTTTATGATATAAAACTGTGGATGTGTCACAAAAACTCTTTTTGGAGTGACACGCGATTGATTTTCAAATCAATTTTTCATTAATCAGTGGAGTTTTAATTCACTGGTTCACTCACTCCGTGCTTTGTCTACTTTGAGACGCTCTGGTTTGAGAACGGCTAGCGCAGCTGCGAAACCCTGTCAAGGAGATTCTTCAGAATTCTACCTGATCACAGGCAGTATTTATACTGATTAATGGGGAACCATGGTTCTTGCAACCTTATTCAACAAAAGTGAACAAAGACACTTTCGTTTGTTTATTACTAATATATACTTGCAGGAAATCCTGACGGTAGCAGCTAATGGCAAGAGACATGTCAATTCACAACCCTATGCTCACACTTAAAGGCATCATGATAACTGAAAGACCTACAACACAGCTTCCGCAACTCTGATGCGTACTATCATGATCCAAAAAAGTGTGAGCATGCCGGTCCGAAGGTCACAACATTACATGAAGGCAATACCACAACAAGGATGATTAAGAGATTCACTGTGACTGATGATCTCAAAGATCATACAAGTCAAAGGAACTAAGCTCAAAGATCACTACATTATGTACAAAGAAATCAATGCATGAAGAATCAAAGACTACGAGCTGAACACAAGATCAACATTACAGAGCTTAATTTAGTATTTTCTGGGGTGACCTCCCTTAGGGGGAGATTGTTAGATATTAGAAAAAGACTCGGTCACCCCGTGTATTTTACCGTTTATTGTTGCTCGTAGTTAAGTAGTTAATGTATAACATTCGGTAATGGGTCGGGTATTAAACCCAAAGTGTAAGCCCTCTACCAAGGCCTACGCCGGTTTTTGTAGTTACTATATAAGCCTCTTCCTTGCCTTGGAAGAGGTGGGTTAGTCATTTCATTTATACAAGTTTATTTTCTCTCACTAGAAAGTTCTCTCTCAATTTCTCTCTCTAGAACTTGGTTAATCCACTAGTCATTCGATTGTGTTATGCTTTCCAATATCCTACACTCTCCCTAGCCCCAA
>BQNB010044129.1:0-45074 GCA_026074375.1 Tanacetum coccineum
CCGTCATTCATCAATCATTCGCTCGCACTTGTGAGCGAATTTCTTCATAATCCTTTGGCATGATACGTACTTTATGAAAAATGGCATGCCGAGCGCAACTTCTCCCGTAACATCTTCATCATCGATGATGATAAAACCTGCAAAAATAGAAATTTCCCAACGAAAATGGGTATATCTATTAAAGTTCCGGCTGGACTCTTCTCTTTGTGATCGTCCCCGTCCCTTATTATAGAATAATAAAAGCTTTTGGTAATTAAATTAACGGACAAGGAAAGGATGAAGTCAGCATTAACATTTTTATACCCAATCATGCAAGAAAATTTCATTTTATAACAATAATTGACAATATCAGGTTTATTAACAATAGTTGGCTCAAAATCACATCTTGATTCGTCTTGGGTTCTAGAGGTGTGTCTAAGTCATTTAATTCAATGTACTTACCATAAAGTAGGTCGAATGACTCGTTATCCTCTCCTATAAGCTTTGTTTTTGAATCAATATTCTTTAACATAAAGACCCTCCTGATTATGCTAGTGGCTGGCTTGATACTTTTAAAAATAAGTTTTTCTTCCCCGGCCCTTAGAGTAAATTTTCTTTTGTAAACATCAATCTTGGAATGGGCAGTAGATAAAAATGGTCGACCGAGGATCAAAAGTACATCGTCATCCTCGGGTATGTTCAAGATGATAAAGTTTATGGGAAAAATAAATTTGCCAATCCTTACTAACACGTTTTCAGCGATACCCCTTGGTTGTTTTATTGTTCTGTCAGCCAATTCAATGGTCAACCTAGTGTGAGATAAATTTCCTAGACCAAGGTTGGTGTAGGTAGAAAATGGCATAACACTCACACTTGCTCCTAGGTCAACAAGGGCTTTATCAAAACAAACGTTGTGAATAAAACAAGGTAAAGTAAAGCTCCCTAGGTCTTTTTCTTTTTGAGGCAAGGTGTGATCATAAGCTTCCAGAATCTTCACATCTTGCGCCTCTCTCCAATCATCACAGCGGTAATCTTGTAGTCTCCTTGGGAAGGGAACTGTTTCAGAAAATATGCTTCTGTGCTGTGACCTCGATACGACGTATGGACCATGTCCCATACGACGTATTTCAGATGAATCAGCTTCAGTGGTTGAGATTGACTTTACATGGTCCCTTGGGTTTGGTTCTGTTGAGTCGGGCATACCTCCAATTCCTCTTTCTTGCAAAACCTTGCTCATTTAACCAATTTGAATTTCCAAGGTCTTAATTGAGGCTCCTTGATTTCTTATTGCCGCATCGGTAGAAGCTCGAATCTCCTTGATGATGTTTGAGTTCTCTTCGTGTCTCTTTGCTGACTCAGCCATGAACTTGGTTAGTGATTCTTCCAATGTTTGTCTTCGATCAGGATATGAAGAATTTCCGTTGTTGCGTTGGTAGAATCCTAGCCCTGCTGCTCAATACTGTTCTGCAGGTTGAAAGGGTGCTCCAAACTGTGTGTAATAAGCCTCTTCAAGAGTATTCCCCTCTTCCTTTAATGGGCAGTCCTTTGTGTAGTGTGGTCCCTTGCATAGTTCGCATCCGACCTGAGCAGCGTATACTTTCTCGTTGACTTTCTTGATCTCTCTTCCGAGGTTATTGAGCTGGGCTTGTATAGCAGCTAGTCCGTCAGAAGTTTCAGTACTTCTGGCTTTTGAGGATGTTCCGTTATGCCATTTCTGAGAGTATTCGGCCATCTCTTGGATGGCGATTTTTGCATCTGCAGCAGTTTTAGTGGGAATGGCACCTTTAGAGTCAAGGATTTGTCTGGTGGGAACATCGAGCCCATTATAAAACAAGATAACTTCCTGCATATCAGTTAAATAATGTTGAGGACATTTCATCAAAAGTTCCTTAAATCTTTCCCAGGCTCGAAAGAGACTTTCATCCGGTTCTTGCTGGAAATTGTTTATCTCCTCCATTTTCTTTGTCGTGCGAGCAGGTGGGCAGTACTTGTTCAGAAACTTTGTTTTCAGGGTTTCCCAGTTTGTGATTGAACCTGATGGTTCGTTCCTGAGCCATCGACTTGCAGCTCCAGTTAAGGACATGGGAAAAACTCGAAGCATTACTTGATCTTGAGTAACCTCCGGAATATGAAATAAGTCAACGATCTCAAGGACTTTTTCGATGTGTTCATTTGCATCTTCATGTTCTGAACCGCTGAAAGTATTTTCGCGAAGCTCCTTGAGATATTGCCCTTTTAATTCAAAGTGAGTTTTGTCATTAATCTTGGGCCTTGGGGCTAAAAATCTCCTGACCATAGTTTCCTCGAGTCTTGCTCTTGTATTCTCCATTGTTTTCGTCTAATTTCTGTAGTTTTTCTTCTGAATGTTATTTGAAGTGTAGAAAATAAATCGAGCTCTGGTGACTTGATTCCCACTAAGAGATAGGTGTCTAGATGAAGCATCGAACTTTTTGAGCGAAAAACTTTTCGGGCTTTCAAACGGTGTAATTAGTTCCTTAGTGGATCTCATTGTCATGCATTCCTGAAATAGAGGCAGAATAAAATCAGTAGGTTAGGCTTTTTGGAAAAGACTACCCAGAAATCACGAATTCAATTTTAGTTCTGTTAATGTAATAGTACGATCAATATGCACATATTCATCTGATTTGTAATCACGCTAGTATGGTCTTGTGAAGTTCAGTTTCCGTATTGATCAAACAAAATACGCGAGCCCCCCCCCATGTACCTTCGTTTGGGTGAACTAAATGGGTTGTGTTAGATTGATTTAAGATCTATACGCTGTTCTGAGTGGAAAGGTCGATATGTCGTATCCAACTGGTGGATATGACGTATCAATTGATCTGTCAGAACAGGATACTTAGAAAATAATTAAATAATACGGGAATTTAAACACACAATTAAATTAATTACAAAACAGATTAAACTACATCTATTAAATTATTTTAAACTGTATATGCAAGGAAATACTTAATTAACAATTAATATCTTCGTATCTCTGAATAGTTATCTTCGTATAATATACAGATACTATCTTCATATAATATACATTCCCAAAAATATATCATCCCTTGGAGTCGCTGCCGAAAAGTTTTAAAAGATATAGTATTGATATACCATTCCTATATATATGAAATATCTTTGTATCTTGTAATAGTTATCTTCATGGATACGGCGTATGGCAGAAGGTGGATACGCCGTATTGGGAATTGTGAATACGCATTTTCTTGTGAAGACTTGGCGCTGATACGCCGGTATCTCTATTCATGGAATACGTGGGTCGTATTTGGGATGAATTGAGAAATCTTGCCGTTTTGTCTTCGTTTTAGCCTACCTTTATATGCGAATTGTTAAGAATGTTTCTAAAGTCTACGCCCGTCCTCAATTAATGCAAATACCACTTTTTGCCAATTAAGTATGAATTCTGTTGCACAATTTTATTTATACAAAAGTGGTTAGTTTATTTAGGTCGATTAAATAATTGGTTTTTATAAATGTGACGTTATTTGATGCTCATAAGTGACATATTTGCATGATTGAATGGGTTAAATGGACCCACAAAATAAGTGTATAAATTGACAACTCTGTCAAATACCCCTAACACTTGGGATTTGCTTGTACTCAAGCACCAAATGTGTTTTCTCTACCTAGACAATAGCAATATTGGGGTCTTTAACTACTTACTTTAAAGCAATTTTAAAACACAACCTTCTAGAATCATAATTAAAAGCATGGAAAGTTTTACGAGAAAATCACATAATTATCTAGGATTATCTCTTTACACGATCGGGTATATAATAATATTTATAACAACTCTATGGAGTAAAGTGAAAATTAACACCTAATTAGTGTCATAGCTTTTTAAAATTACCATATGCTTGGTTAAAGGAATGCAAACCTTCCAAACGAATTCAGGCGACATTGTTTTATAATCATTACTATTATTCCAAATTGATGATCTGCGGACGTAGGGCGGGCTGGGGGGGGCTTTTAAAGGGTTGTGGGGTGTAGGTGTAAGATAACTTTAAAGGAAACGGAAATGGATGTGATACATTTGGGGAGTGACTTTTTGAGTGAATTTAGAGTGGAAGGGTTAGCTAATTATTTATAAGAATACACGTTGATTGGGTTGCTAAAGCATAATACTCGGACATGATATGCACCCTACACTTGAACTTGTACATACTCGATACTTTACAATCTAATTAATGACTCGATTTGAGGAAGATAAACTTACTACCCATGGAGCTTTATTGAGCTCTATAGGGGGTAATAGTTACTTCTTCCGCTAATTCTTCTTAAGACTGTACTAACTACAGAATCTCAATCATACCCAAAAACTGTATTTACAAGGATTCAGTATTAGCAACCGTGTTCTCAAAATTTAAAGACTTGGAAGGTTAATTACAATAATGTACTAAGCGAGTACATACAAGGTAGGCTAAGGCGAATCGGGTGTAACAATTGGTTCAAAAGTGACAATGCTCTTCATTAATAGTCCGGATTAACCAGAAAATTACGAGAATCATAAAAAGGATAGGCTCGGAGGGTCGTACTAGGGGTATCTTGCACTAAAAATGAGTGCATGATAAAAAGCGTGGTGGGTTTAGTTTATAGTCGATGTGGACCATAATAACAAATTATGGTTTTAAAAACATCGGGTTAATCCAGTGTCTTTTTTCTAGCAAGATATCCTTACTACCTACCCTATGCGGGTCTCGGGATCGCTTCACAAAAACAGTTTAAAATTTACATATACTATCGGTACACTTATTTAATTTAATACCAATACAATTGTCCACGAATAAAGGCGACAAAGACATACGTTATACTTCCGTAACGAAGAATAGAACATATGATGACAATTAGATCCTTATACGTGAGAAAGCTAAGGTATAAAGCTAATCTTGGGTATCAAAAATGGATACCCAAATTCACTATGATATAAAGGCAACACTCACATTTATCAGGGCTGGAAATTTTGAGGGTTTTTTGTGCTAGTTCATAATCACATTGCCTATCCATGAGACGCTATTAATTCTCGGTTTGCGTCGGTATGTGTCATAAAAAAATTTTAATTTGGGTCAAAATTACCTTTTATGCTATGTTTTGATATATTACCTATCATTTCAAGGAACAAGCAAATGGCAATTGAAGAAATAGTTTCTTAGGCTTATTTTCCCCCTTACACTTAAGTTGAACATTGTGCCCAATGTTCTATAGAAGTACCAGTAAAAACGAATAAAAGGAAAAGAAAACAAGTAAAGAAACTGTTCTACCACTGGTTTGCTCAATATGATAGAAGGAACTGTGCGAGATAACTGTTAATTGTCTTCCAATAATGTCTAATGAATCGTCCTACAGAACTTCCAAGCTTATTCTCATTATATTATAACCTTGTAATCAAAGACCCAAAGACAACTACACAAACATAAAATCGGTGGGATAGATATAATATTACAATGAGAGTTTAGGGTTTGACTCTATGAAAGCCAGTAATGATAGGATGAAGTCAATGATTTAATCTTAGGTTTCTGCAGGATTATAAAGAATTACAAATTTTAAATGTTGTCACAAATTGTTTTTCAACTATATACTTGACTTTTTTTGAATTTTCATGTTGTAGCTGGGCTCCACTGACGCCGCTCCAGGATAAATCCTGACGCTGTCTCCAGCCTCTGAGAAATTTTCTTTTGTTTTCTTTGAAAAACTTCCTGCACGCGATTTTATAAGTTATATCCTGTGTAAAATACTTGCATAAAACATGAGATTAATACATTGCCAATCTTATGATCCAAAATGACGCGAACTTCATCTAATACCAATTCTATTTTTTATGTTTTGAATTGGTTCTTATAAACCGGATATTTTACGCTACACTTATTTTATGCAAAATACCTTTGATTTTTAATAAGACGAAGTTAAAAACAAAACAAAGCATGACTAAAAAATATTTCAAACATATAAAAACAAATGAATAAGAATTAAAACACACAAGACTACTAATAGAATGCAATGAATCTTAAAGGATTGGGTAAATGACACGTGCTTTAGGGTGGCCTTCTAAAAGCGCTTGTTTTTGTTTGGTACAAAGAGCCCATGTCTCTTGCCCTTTTTTAATCAGATAAAGGGTGAGGAGTTCCTATCTACATGATGACATCAATAAACGTTTTACATTTATACCATTCGTATTTATCATAATGTAAATATTACCCAACTTTTTTATTAATTATTGCAAGATTCAAGAATTGTTACTTAATTGCTTAAAGTTGTTAATTGTAGTAATTACGGAGTGTTTTGTGAAGACAAGCTAAAAGGCGCACGTTTTAGAGCTTAAATGATGATATTTCAAGATTGCTCAATTCTGACTCAATACGCCATATCCAGCAAAGAAGATACGGCGTATCATCGCACACTGTACTTCACAAGAAAATGCGTTTATGATCGCTAATCACTAATACTGGTGTATCCTTGCTAACTACATACGTTGTAATTAGATGGTCAAACAATCAAATATCCTGCATTAATTGCAATTGAGGAAAAGATATTACTGATTGATTGTAAAGGCCATAGCCCGCACTCTAAGGAAATTTACACAATACGCCCGTATTGATCTCCACTAATACGGTCGTATCAACTACTTTTCAGGACTATAAATAGAAGACTCACTAAAATACCCGAGTTTTTTAGTGTGCAAAATCATAATATTTATTCCATACAACATAAAAAGTTAATTCTGAAGTGAAGAAGAGCAGCCAAGGATCAAGATCGATCATGATTTCCATAGAAGACACCGTGTAATTCCTATACTTATTTGTAAATCATTTATAATTTTTGGTATCGTTCGGTAAAATGTTTAGTTTACCTTGGTTAATTGATCACACTTGTATAATTACAATGGTTATGGGTTAATACCCTCGGGTATTAGCTATATTAATAAAGATTTAATGTTTGGTTTGTTTAATCTCGATTGCTTAATTTATCGTTGATTGTTTAATTATGTTTATCACCTAATACTTGTCTATGTGCTTGAATATGCGACCTATCATTCAAACTGGGTCTAATGAAAAAAGAACAATATTAGAGATACTGGGATAGCTTCCCATATCGTGTTTTATATATCTTGACCAATAGGATCACAAATAATGTTCTATTTTTTCCTTTAGATTAGTGAGCTTCGTTGGCCTGGAAGGTGACCCTTGGATCAACAAGTACGTTTATTTAAATCATTGGTCAAAGACTTGTAAGCAGTGAAACTACTGAGTTTATAAACATACGTCAAGCAGTAAGTGGGTAAAGTCTCATAATGGCTTAGGGATTTAAACAAGTTAACCCTTTGTATTTCAAACCTCTTAAGATTAATTATAATTAAATAAAGCGATGCTGTAATGTGTTGGATGCGTTAATTGTGACTGTATTCAACGTGTCTTAGGTCTTAGGATGAAAATCCCGTCCTTAAGTCTTGAAATGATTGGCAGCACTCGAAGATAAGTTCTCATTGCACTGAAATAATACAAAGTAGCATTTTATTCCGATTTAATATGAACTCACTACATGATTTATATTGCATTTGGCCTTTGTACCCGATCTCTTTATCACTTATCTCTATATTCATTCTTGCATGCTTATGCTGTGTATTGGAATTGATTTTGTTACACAATTAAAACCTGTTCAGCTGCACCCCCCCCCCCTGTTGTCATGTACAAAATAGGTTTAGCATAGGTTTAACAAGTAATTAGAATTAACTAGTCTAATTAGATTAACTAAAATACTGTTAGAATATAAGGTTAACTTCATCGCTCTTAGCGTTCAAACCTCTACTTACAGAAAACTCCATCTGTTCGGGTACCACTGCCATGATATTTAAAGTGATATTTAGATAAGTCAGGCTAAATACTAAATTTATGTAAGCTTGGTAATCACAAATAAATACAACCTACAGATCTATTACATCAAGTTTTTGGCGAGCTTCTTTCAGGTGAATGTGAAAGTTTAATCCTTATTCTTATTAGTATTTTTAACCCTTAACTTAGAATAATTTAATTAGCATAATTTAATTCTGTATGTATTTCACTAATTGTGTGTTTAATTGTTTGTTTAAAATTTATGCATTATTTAATTGTTTTCTAAGTACTCTGTTCTGGTAGACCACCTGATACGGCGTATACAACCAGGTTGGATTCGAAGTATCTAACTTTACTACCAGTTAAGGTATTGATTTCTGCTAGTCTAAAAAACGTATTTGTATTCTTCTAAACCAATACGACGGTGTTCTGCAAGTCAATTCGACTGTACTGAACTTCAGCATTCCATTACGGCGTATGTTTAAATTAATATTTGAATAAGGCGTTATCGATCACCTGACAAATGTCCAGTAGCTGAATAAATTTGATTTTCGTGTTTATTATTTTCTGTATCCTTTCTTTTGAAGAGCCTCTTCCTATATGATTTATTGTCCTATATTTCAGGTGCGTGAATGCAGGAGTTTACGTAAGGACTATTTGCACCTTTTGGAAGAAACAAGGCTGTAAGAGTATTTCGCTTCAAATTAGAAGCTTTTTGTTGGATACACGCTGGTCTTGTAGAATCGAGTTCACCCGAATTCGATTTATTTTCTGACATCGAAGAAGGTTCAGAGGAAGAAGCTACAGAAATTATGATGGAAACAATGGAGCAATACATGAGCAAGACACGTGGGAATTATGGGTCAGAAGTTGTAGGGACCAAAATAAATGACAAAAATCACTTTGAAATACTACCGTGAGAACTGTAACTTTTTCTACACTATGTATTCGTGACCAGCTTGTAACAATAATTTTTTTTGAGCCGGTTCTAGAAACTATGAAGGATAGCAAAATAAGCAAACAGTTGAAAAATCCGTTGAGATCGGTTGACTTATTCGTATTCCCTGAATGGTGAATCATAGGATCCAAATAATGCTTCGAGCTTTCTCATGGTCCTAAGTGGTAGCATAGCCTTGGTGAGTCGTTGGATAAGGAACGAACCGTCAGTTCGATTACAAATTGTGAAAACGTAAAAACGAAGTTTCTAAACAAATATTGTCACACATCCGCTAGTTCTAGAAAGAAAATAGAGGAAAATTAACAAATTCAAGCTGACCACTGAAATGTGACGAAAGACCTTTTTACCGAAACTAGGACAATGATTTTAAATCGACACTATTGATGGAATTGCCAAACAAACACTATTTGACTGATATGTAGGAGGTAATCTTGTTTTACATGGGCATCATGTTCCAAACTACGAATATTAATTGATTCTGATAAGTGCAATTCCCATCTATAATATTGTGCCGATGAAAAGTATCCATGCCAAGACGTATGGCTCTGAATAATATCAGAATATAATGGGGCAAATAACAGATCATTACCATCAAAGGACCAATATGTTACAGTAACTTTACTTGTTGGACTATGTCTTTTTTTTTTTTACTGCTATCCTATGTACCAACGTAACACAGCTCAAGGATGAATGAGGTAATTAAGATATTGACAAAGACAAAGGTATACAGTATGCATCTCAGGTCGCGAATGCGGAGGATTTGCATTATTGGCGCGATGAACTACACTTCTTCTAAAGTGATTATTGTTTAGCAACTCTTAGAGAAATGGGAAAAACCGAATAATGTCTTTAAAAGAGGCTTAATACACCTAAGTTTGCGTGCACCTGGTCAACCGCAACCCCCCAAATTGATGAGGACAAGTACAGTGAGAGGGCGCAGAGATCTTATACTACAAAGCAACTACAGAAACTCTCTTCGTACCCTTGATCGTAAGTACAAACTAATGTGGAATCACTCTGATCCGTCATTCAATTGGGCTGTCTCGATTCAGCATAAGAGACACGATGTAGATCTACAAACATAATCAATGAAATTATGCGTTACGGCACCGACATCTAGTGTTTTGTCAGATATAAGATATCTAAAGGAGCAGAGATTAAGACCCTTGGTGTTAAGAAGTATTGGTCAGCTTAATTGTGCGCAATAGTATTACAAGAAATATGGAAATTCGATAAGTCTGCCTAAGCTCAATAGATTACTGTTTCCCATTATGACCATGTTGAAATCTCGATTTCAATACTAGTTGATTCAAAAGTGATTTGACGATATAGGATAACCAGTCGCACATTTTGCCGTAATTCGGATCACAGTTCTTAGTAACATACTTTTTTTGAAACAGTTACCTTTCCTTCTAGAGCGCATACTAAATTGGTTATACTGTTGTGTATTGTTTGAGTCGCAAAAGGAAGGCAACGTTTAAGTTAAGTCATTTCAAATAATGTCCTTAGATCTACTCCTTGCCTAACCGGAAAAGAAATAGGAATAAACTAGGGAGCGTTTTAACTTTTGTACACTAGTTTCTATTCTTAATGTTTGTTATTGATAAAGCCATTGTTTGAGACCTTTGGAAGAAAATGTATGTGTTATGACGATATTCTCTACTCTACACCCAAACCTTGGACTTAGGTTATTTAGCTCACACTTTAGGTTAATCATGTGAAACTGCTTGATGAGTTCAGAACATTTCGATATCAAGTATAAGGAGGTCCTTATGTGATATAAAAACGATTGGCTAGTTACCCCCAATTAGTTAAATTTATCTTTCCCAGAGAATTTATTATCATTGGACATTGATGAAGTAGAATTCTACCCTTCTTTATTTAAATATTAATATCTTAAATAGAATATAAATATATAACAAGGATCAAAATCCACAAAATCAATAAGACCGAGAGTAGTATAGGATATTCCTGGTGTCTGTCAAGTTCCCGAACGAGGCATGCGAATTGGTAAAGTTCCGAGAGCATCGGTTTGATATTTGCATGTTTTTGAATTTTCTCAGAACCAATGATTGGATTGGATTTCTATATCTACGGGTGAAAAAATAAGGCAACTACCGTCTAAAAAAACGAGAAAATCAACACTCAGATTATACTAAAAACGAAAACTGGAAGCTTAATACGGACACACCAAAATACCCTAATTTCCAAAATTAGAACGTAAACATTGATTGTTTTCACTTTTAATGGACTCTAAATTGAATAAAAAGAAAGTTTTGAAGAAAACTAAACCATTAAATAGGAGTTTAATATTAAGTTTCCAAATACGATGAAAAAGTAAAATCGGGGCCTCGAGACCTCGTGCTTTAAGAACTCAAAAATGTGCATCTAATAATGACCATACGAATGTTTTCATAGTGTGAATATAACAAAATAACTATTTTTATAAATTAAGAAAGTATTGTTTTTTGATTTTTATTTAATTTTTATAATTATAAGAAACAGATTTAAAGAAACATAATTTGGTTTAAAAATAGTAACGTTTTAGGAAAAAGTCTCTAAAAAATACAGGGGTTTAAAGCTTTAAAGGTTGTTTGGATCTCAAGACAATAATAAAAAATGGGATAATGGTCTGCTTATTAATTAAGCCTAAAATAGCTATATCAGGCTTTGGGATGTATTGTGTGGCTTATATAATTAATAAAGCAACTCACTACCAGATGAGCTATTGTAGCACAGCGGTAGTGAGTGTGTTATAAAAGTGTTGGTTGATGGTGGGTTAACGGTCCCTTGTAAGATCAAGTCTTGCTCTTATCGGGTACTCCCCTAATCCCAACATCGTTTTATTTATCAATTTTTTTTTAACAACTTTGTGAAAAGCTATAAAATAAGCAAATTTAACAAAAGGAAAAAAATTTGTTCGCAAGTTTGGAACTTACAAAGTATGCCACGAAACCCCGTCGAAAATAAGCTAATAGAAAGTCGGCAGTTTGCTAATTCTATATAAAGCATAATTAAGTTGCTTAACTGGTTTGCAGTTTTAGGCACATTAAGCATTGTAAAACACTTTGTTTAAAAAAAAATGCTTTTAAGATTAGCACCAAATAAGCACATATGACTCAATAAGCACTTATTAAACAAAAATTGGCAAACTAAAAAATAAGCTGACATGGAAAAAAGCTGATATCAAATACTAAAAAATTAAAATTTTACTTTAATAAAGGGCACAATCAGTGCTTAATCTATGATCTAAACTAAAGACAATAGCTTAAAATGGGATAATTCTCTAAATAAGCTAAGCCTAATGCTAATAAGCATATATATATAAGCTATAGCTTCGTATAAGCAAAAAAATGGTTCTAGCTCTACTGTAATAATTGGAGTTTAGTGTAGCTGTTAGTGTGAGAAAAGCCCCAAAAAAGGCCACTGTTGCTTAGTAAAACAAAATATTAAGCTAACCTGAGTGGGTTTGTTGCTTTATCAGGTTTTATAGTGAGACTTAAAGAGTTGTCTCTACAGGCTTCATAGGATAAGCATAACATTATTAAATAATTAGGTTTTTAATACTAATATGCTGAGAAAAAGGGTTGTGTAGATAAGAAACGGGTGCTCAACCACAAGGGCACCTTTTTGGTTTTATTTTAGTAGTTTAATATATTGGACCAAAAATGATAGGCTAAGGATTACTGCAAACTATTAAGCATGCAACAATGAAATATAGCTATTATAAAATGTTGGAGGTCTGTAGCTACATGGTAGAGTTACACCGTAGTGAACTAATGATAATGAGCTATTAACAATATTTGTTTAATACTTGATTAATAGAATTGACTTAGACGGGGCTTTTGAATGTAAATTAGATTGACTTGTTAAAATTGCATCAGTATTTAGCACAATCTATGGCAGACATCTTCAATGAGAATTAGTACATACTCTTTTGAATCAATCATCACAGAGCACTACTAATAAAATACATCACACTGTTTTAAAGCCTTGTGTTTTATAAAAATCGCGTAATCTATGTGAAGCTCTTGGTGATCTGTTAATTCCTAACACACAATTTTCAAGTACAGGCATTATAAATATAAAATCGGTGTAAATAAACACCCTCTTATATCTGTCTTTAATATAGTGTATTTCAGTTTATATACACAAAGTACAGATAGAAAATGTAACTGCCATACAACATGCGTGTTTCTGAAATTTGGTATTTGTCCTTATGTTTGTTGGCTCACAACATTAGCTATTTTTACATCAAACTGTAACCCGACTTTGGGCGATCCCTTCTACTAGTTGTAAGACTCAATATCTCCACCGTTAAAACGGTTTCTTTAAATATCAGTTTTAAAAACTAGGTTTTAGGGATTCTAAGCCTTTTTAGTTTAATGAGAAAACAGACATCTACAAATAACTAAATTAAGCAAACCCTGTGTACAGGAAATGAAATAACAAGACATTGAATTAAGCACTATACAATAAGCTGAAAGATGAATAATATAGCTACCACCATTTTAATAACTGGAATTTACACTTAAGTATAATCATAGCCACTATTGCACAGGACAGTTCATAACAGCCCAAGAAATCATTTAGAGCAAGCGTAAACTAAGCAATAAGCAATAGCATCCTTGTAAGCATAACTATGAACTTAGAAAGCCCCTAATGAAAAACAAGAATTAAAGTAGAAAATTAGCCTATGCTACAGTTCGAAATATAAGCCAATAATGGAATAAGAGACTTGTAACTAAGCGTCAGATGCTTTTTGGATAGTGGCTAAGTCTTTCGTTAGATAGCTTATAATGATAAGTATCCCTTAATGTCCATTTAACCTATAAGCTTGCTTAAAAATCCGATGTGCCTATCCTAGTTTAATTCAACAATGCGCTCCTTTGATTCTTTTGATTTTTTGTTGATTAGATTTTGAGTTTTTTTTGACAAGAGAAATGGAAACACTGTGATGCTATATTAGAAACTTATAAGAGGACTTTAATAGCTTATTGTAAGAGCTCTCTACAACAAGTATATATAAACAATGCTAGAATGTTAATGAATCAATGATATTTAAGAAAATACTGTATGTATCGGATATAATTTAAATAAACAAGTTAATCTTGTTTAGAGAACATGAAATTGAAATGACAAGATATTTAAGTTTTAAAATGAACATAAAAGACGTTAAATGCATTATAATGGGTACAAATAGTGGTTTTAAAGCTTTTGCTGGTACTCAAAAATTCGAAACCACATGAAAAATACATAAGCTACGATTTTTATACTAAAACTCCTATGTTATCTGGAGGTTCTTTTCTTCTGCTGTTTCTTTGTGATTTGTGGTGAGGAGAAGAACAACAACAATTTAACCATAGCCCTTCTAGAGATTGACTTGGAGCCCAAATCTCTTGTTCATAAACACTGTGATGTAGTTGTCCAATTCTTTGTGTCACAATAGTATCTTGCAGGGATATGCAACATGCTTTGTTGGTTTTGTGAGGTTGTGTGGGAGGGTGGTGGTGATGTTTTTAGGAGTAACCGTTTATGAATTGCTAGTCGGGATAGAGGTGCGGCGATAGGAAGCCCTCGAGCTGTGGCCCCGTGACACTAGTGTGGTTTGGTTTTTGGGCGGGAATAGATGGTTGTGTGTATAATCAAGGTGAATGTTTGGTTCGGGCTTTGACATATTCATGGTCCCTCATGTTATATATTTTTTATTGCTTAGAATTTCGCGTAGGGCAAGTCCTTGGTGGGGGTAACTAGTTTTGAATTGTTTTGGCAATATCAGTTCTATAGAGATGTTATATAGTGGGTCTGTGCGCAAAGTTGTATCAATGAGGACTAACGAGGTGTCTATTAGATTACTAAGGGTTGAGCGTTAATAGGGCAGTTGGGGGATTAGGCTTTTAATTGGTGTTGTTTGGTGCCGTGTATGTATCATTACAAAGGCGTCATTAGTCAGACATTTTAATTTTATATTAATTTGGCTTAAAGTAACAAATAAGCTTGTTCCGTTATATTATTTAAATGGGCTGACCCGGCACATTAGCTGGGTACGGGTGGGCACCATTTAAATATTTCTTATTTTCGGCTTTGGTTTTGTCAGTTGACTTGCGGGGTCGACTTGACTTTGAATTTGTCTTTTGTACAGCTTTCTTCACTTCCCTCGTGTACTCGGTTTTGTCGTTTTTGGCCTATGAATCTTTTGTCAGGTCTTTTTCTCGGAATATCCGTTTACCTTGCACAAGATGTAGAAACAGAAAACTTACCAAACATTTCAATGTATTTTTTGGATACAGTTTTTATTATTTTAAGTTCTTGGGTTTTAGTGAGGATAAAGGTATGTGCTATTTAAATACGTCGTTACCAAAATCCACCAATACTAAAAGCTGTTTGTCGTGGTCCTAACGCATGCTATTAGAGTAACGCACTACTAGATCAACTAAGAATCTCGATCCCCCAAGACTTAATAACCTCGATAATAAGTATGCGTAAGTGTTCATCGAAGAAATATTTAAGAATTCACATAGCATTCAACACAGCCCGTTCTTTAACCATTTTTTATAATCATTATACACTTATTCAGAACAATGATTTTTGTTAGATTTTTCATTTTTTCTCTTCTTTGTTTGTAATTTATTACTTAAGCTAACCTAACATAGCAAAGTTTGAATTGCTTATTTATAGAACTTTTAGCGGATTCAATAGACACAGGATGCATTTCACGATCCCTGTAGAATGGCCCCAAAAAGGATATAATTTTCTTGTGTCATGACTTTTGTTAACAAAATATTATTCACAACCCAAATTAAACACGAAATCACGTTGAATATCAGTTAAGTGTGCTAACATTATAGCTCATATTACTTGCAACTGTGTGAACTTTTCACTCCCGACAAAATATATATATTTCATTTTGGTCGTATGGTGCTTATTCTTGAATTTCATACCCAAGGAAAATCAATGTTTTTGTTAAAATTCTATGTTTCACGGTTCCTTCACACCGAGAATTATGAGGTTTGAAGCAGACGAGGATCATTCTCATGTAGTCGGACGTTAGTGCTAGGCCACATCTCAATTTGCGTTTATCAGAGGTGACCCAGGACTTGTTGACACATCCACAGAGAGGGACTAGGTATATCTGGGAAGGTCTCAACCGGACACTAGGTAGTTCCAAAATTACTCTTCAAGTTCTTGTGTGTACATTAGCTTAGACTATAGAAATAGCTAAAGTTTAAAAAGCTTCATTGATATTGTAACCAGAATAAGAGACTCTTTATTTGTGGTAACTCACACTTCTATTAAAGCATTGACTGCAATTATAAACCTTCTGACCTTTCTAGAGGAGCTTGAGGGGTGGGCCTGTCAAATAATCGGTGGGTGATGCCGAGCAAGGATGCAGCAATACGTTTTATCAGTCTCAGTTATATATTCATACTATTTTGTTCAACATAGGGTCTTTATTTAGAAGGTCTTGTATACATCGGGTTGTGAGCCGGCAAGATACAGCAAACTTTTATCAGCCCACAGTTTATATTTATTATTTTTTTTTCATTTTCCATCATCTTTTTTTTATATGACAAGACGTCTTTTTGAAAAATTCAAGTATAAATTTGAACTAAGGCTAAAAATTTTGCTATATACTACATAAAAATTATTGATTTAAGTTTAATCTCCAAAAGTAGCACGTATATTAATCCGGCTAAGAGCTTATGGGAGAAAAAGCGATAAATCTTCCACATGAGCTTCTAAGATTTTAAATAATTCCTTGTTTAGCATTCAAATATACTTAACTCTATTATTTTTCGTTCTTCGACGAATATTCGCGAACGCTTGTCTAAATGTTAAGGAACAAGCTCAACAACGCTCGATCGAGTCAAAATTTACTCTTATGCTACCCAGCAGAAAGTCAAAATTGTGACAAAACACTTATTTTATTTTTGAAATTTTTTTAAATTTTTTCATTTTTTTTGAAAATTTGGTGGTAAAAACAAGATTACTTGAAAACAACGGCTGTAGGCACAATCAAATCGAAGATCCCCCCCATACTAAGACTAAACATTGTCCTTAATGTTTTACGAAGGGTTTCTACGTAAATCCTAAGCCGTTATTAATTAATCAAAAATATAAACTAATTCTATAATATTATTATAACTTAAACCAAACATCCTATATTAATATAATCTATTTTAACTAATTACAAAAAACCTTTTATCACTATATTCAACAACCCACCTTTACCACAATTACCACCCTAACCCCCCCCCAACCACATCCAACTTACCAGTTCAATCCACACCCCCCCCACACCACACACAACAAAAAAAACCCAAACCAACAAAAACACCAACAACAACTCATAAACACCACTTTAAATCCTTTTTATCAACTCCTCTCAATAAAACTTAAAAACTCAATCACCACCACAATCTAATACCCTCTTTACTCCTATTCTCCATTCCCCACCTCACTTCATACACAACTACTCTCCCTACCCCCACACCCACTTTCAACCCTCCAAAATTATCAATCCCTAAACTATCTCATCTCATTAACTTTCTCCTCTCTTACATCACAAAACTCCTATCTCCACCCTTTAATACTCAAAAACACAGAATTTATCCCCCTATCTACCCTAATATTTCTCCAAAAATATTCCTTCCTAACCAACCCCTCCTCTTCTTCAAAACCCACCACCTCCAACCTCTCCAAACTATTCCCAATGTAGAGTAATGTCTGTGTGTGTGTGTGTGTGTGTGTTGGTGTGTGTGTGTGTGTGTGTTCTCTCCTCACACTCACACACCCGCCACACACCTCCCCTACCCCACACACCCCATCCCTCTTTAATATTCTAAACCCTACTAATACCTTGTAACATACTGTAACATACATAACTAATCATGCACAGATCTATCTACTACGCATCAAGCTCAGACTACCCTACCAACATCCCAAAAACCCCCAAATCACTCCATCACTCCACAATCATCTCCAAAATGTAAGTCCTAGACCGTCCCACATGCTAACCCCCCCCCCCCCCCCCCCCCAATACATCACTAATCATCTCCAAAAATATATCAATCTAAACAATACATCCATGTCAACCGACTATACTCATCGCTCTCTCCTGTCTTCCTACACTAGATATCATCTACAAAGACAAAATTTTCAAGAGATTCAACGTCACCACCAAAACTAGAAAGTAAATGCAATCACATCCTAGTGACCATCCTGACTCTCCACAAATAATAACCTCTGTCTAGTTGTAAGATCACATAATATAACTACCACCCTAAAAATCATTAACCACACAGCTCCTCCAAACAACCCCAACTCCTCCTCTAAACCGCAGACCCCTAGATCTCTATATAATCCACACTCCATACAGACAACCCACAGATTTCATATACAGACCCAACCATTTTCCCTACACTGTCCCAAACCCTTGTCCCCCCCCCCCACACCAACCAGATCCTCTACCTGTACAATATACTAAGATTGTCTGTAAATCACCATAATGCATCTAGACCCGTACCCACTCTTGTAACATCTCCATCCACCCCCACCACTTATTTTCCCATAACACCAGACAGAACCAACCATAGATAGTCCATCTTGTGACTCTATCATTTATTGTAATGTCCAAAAACTCGCTATGCGCCAACTGTCAGATCTACCAATCTGACCCAGTAATCCCAACCACATACATATCTTCCCAATTTTCCCATTTCCCCCTCCACGCAATACATACCACACACCACTAACTAAAAGTCCAAATATGTAAGACACATCATTATAAATAAGATCAATGACTTA
Source organism: Tanacetum coccineum (assembly GCA_026074375.1). Lineage (NCBI taxonomy): Eukaryota > Viridiplantae > Streptophyta > Magnoliopsida > Asterales > Asteraceae > Tanacetum > Tanacetum coccineum. Next base: position 18,586 of record BQNB010044129.1, read on the forward strand.
ATGAATCATTACTGTCTCTCATCACCATCACTATTAATAAGTGTACTCTTATTAATCTTGCTTTTTAGTACCAGACCCGTGTGCAAAACTCTCTAGAGATATACCCAGAGAAATTGCTTTATAACTTAATATGACCAATGTAATACCCTTCATTTTAGAATTCCATAGACTCGTGCTCACTAATAGTTTGTATAATTATGTTCGATCACAAGATCTACCGTCCACATCTGTACAAAGCTGTGGTAATACCTCTATGTTCCGAAATCCTAATCGCAACTAAACAGGACTGTAAGTATAGAAATCTTTAAGCTTACTTTAATAAACGGGCATCCATAGGTACTTTGAGAAACCTATCGGTACAAACAATAATGCAATAGATAAGACAAATTACTTGAGTGTGTGATGTACAATTGATTCGTGCCTACAGCGCGTTGTGTTAAGTAAAGTAAATCTTTAGTCTGCTGACCACCAATAAATTCCAAAAGAAAAATGAAAGTAGATAGAATTGAACATATCTCATAAAATAACATAGAGAAGTGGTATTTCACAGTTTTTGATGAACCTTCTTTGCTGTGCGGATCAGCATAAAGTAGAATTTTGTTTATGCAGTATGATGAGGGCCGTTGTTGGTGTGTGTTTCTATTGAGACTATTTATAGTAAGCTTGTTTGCCGATATCGCTCGATAGGAACGAAAGAGTAATAGAGTTAAGTATAAGATGGATGATTATCGAGAGAACAGATGGATGATTAGAATATACTTTAGACGTCACATGTGTAGTAAGATGTATCAGCCTCTGTTTCTCCACATAGCTCGTTTGATACCGGATGCTATACTGTGCTACTTCTTGAGTTACATTATGTAAACTTGTAGAAATCAAAGTAATTATGATTTATGTAGTATATAGCAATATTTTAGCCCTTAGTTCAAAATTTATACTTGAATTTATCAAAAAAGTCGTCTTGTCCATATAAAAAAAGATTTGGAAATGAAAAAATATATCATAAATATAAAATCGTGGGCTAGATAAAAGTTTTGGTAGGGGATGTATTCCTTGCGGCTCACAACGATGTTACAGCTTCTAAAGAAAGCCCCTATTAAGAATAATAATCCGAGACTGGATAAAAGTTTGCTGGATCTTGCCGGCTCACACAAACCGATTGTTGCAAGCCTTCCTAAACAGGTCGAAGGTTATAACTTGCATCAATGTTTAATGTAAGTGTGAAGTTAATAAATAAAAAGATCTCTTTTTGTTAAATCAATATGCTATTTAAACTTTAGCTATTCTATTTTATAGCTATGCTACACAAGAACTTGAGGAGTTTTGGAAACCTAGGTCGGGTGGATCTAGTCACGATACTAGTCTCGTGGGTGCAAAAAAGCCTGGGTCAATTTACGCAAGGTTGAGACTTATGTGCAGAGACGAAAGTCGCTACATGAGATGATCTCGCCTTCAAACTCATTATTCTCGGGTGGAACGTGAAACATAGAATTTTGCAAAACATTGATCCATGGTTGAAATTCAAAATAGCACATACACCTAAGATATAATAATTGTCGGGAGTGAAAAGTTCACAAGTTGCAAATATGAGTAGTGTTAGCATTCTTAAAATGATATTCAACCATGTGATTTCGTTTTACAGATTGTTTGGCAATAAGTAAAAAGTAAGGGACAATGAATTTATCCTTTTTGGGCATATCTCGGATCGAAATGCATTTGGTTCTGATGATCTCTAAAGTTATAAAATAAGAAAGTCAACGTTATAGGTTAGTTGCTTAAGTTGAAAAATTACAAAAAAATGAGGAAAATGATAATTACAAAAATAATGTGTAGGGTATATAGTTATGTCATATATTTAAAAATGGTAAAGACGGGGCTTGTTGAAGCTATTGATTCTTAAATTTCCTTCGATGAACACTTAGCTACTTTTCGAGGTTATTAGTCGAGGGGGATCGAGATTCTTAGTGTTCTAAGTGCTTACTCCATAGCATTGCGTGAGGACACGACAATGACTTAGTATGGGGGATTTTGGTATGCGTTTAATTACACATACCTTTTTCTACTAAAACCGGACTTAAATGAATAAAAACGTACCAAAAAATACATTGTATTTGTATGTTTTCATTTATCTTGTGCAGGAAACGGATATCCGAGAAAAAGACGAAAAATCAAGCCAAAAACGACAAAACCGAGCACGGAATGAAAAAGCGTGAAAAGACAAAGTCAAAGTCAAAGTCAAAACCCGCAAAAATCAACTTGTCACAAAACCAAAGCCGAAAAATGAGAATATATTAAATGGGCCCACCGTACAATCTAATTGGGCCGGGGTCAGCCCATTTAATTATTATAAGAAGACTTATTTGTTACTATAGCCCAAGATTAAATTAAACAGGCCAAGTTCACCTTTTTATTGCATACATAGGCCCAAACACCTATTAAAAAGCCTAATCCCCCAAAAAACTCCAGTTTTAACCATCAACCCTTGTAAACTTAACCCTCGTTTGTTCCTCATTGGACTAACTTTGCGAATAGCACTTATACACTGAGGGATGATATTGCCAAAACCTCCAAACTGTTACCCCAACAAGGATGCACTTGCAATATAATTATTAAACATTGAGGGACCATATTTGTCAAACCCACCAACCATTCACCTTGTTATACACACAACAAATTTTCTCGCCCAAACCAAACCTCACTTTTCACGCTTCCCTATCCCCCTCTCCCCGACAACTATTCATAAACGTCAAAAACATCACCACCCCCACCCCCACACCCCCCCCCCCCTTACAAATTCCCACCCTCTCCACCAACAATTCCCCTCCATTCCCCCACCACCCTTACCCCCCCCCCCCCCCCCCACCATCACCCTCTAAATTTCACCTTCCCCACCTCCTTTCCACATTAAACATTAATTAAAACAACCCCAACAAACTCCCACTCCCCCCCTCTCCCCTCCCACCCTCCACTTTAAAAATACACACCAATACTCACATAACGAAAAACCATTAATTATACTTCCAAAAAATCTAACCAATTCACACTCAATAACACCCAACAAATCAACCAACAAACAATTCCAAATAACTCAAAAATACAAATAAAACACTTTGTACCACCTCTCACTAAGCTCTAACTTCTGTGTGCTACACTACTCACCACATTGTACCCTTGCCACAAACATTCTGATGTACGCTCGTGTGATCTCGCTTCTCTCTATATATCTAAACTACATGTACCTATTAATATCTCCAGTCTACCTCGCGACAATGTGACTAACCTATAAGACGCTTAGTCTCACTCAGAGACATCAAGGTACGATCAGACTCGAGACTAACCACCTGTGATTAGTCTAACCACGATCCTCATACAATAACAAGTCCTAGTACTGAGTCGAAGACATCGACTAGCAAGATATATCCCGAACGCACTCATCATCTCCACCGCTAACTATAGTATATACCGCAGACGTCGAGACCCAGCGCTCATTCTTCAAAGAGTAATGTGACTCGAAACCTTTTAATACTCTGTCCCTCCCTCATCAGTTATGAAGCATGTGTATGATACAATCTTTGATACTATAGTTGTAACTTGCGAAGATCAACATCGAAATCAAGTCTCTCTGTCAACATAAATCACAAATCCCCGCATCTAGAGTATGCCGCCTCGAAATGACCTATTAGTGATGAACTTCCGCAGAGTATTGATGAGACCCTAAGTGTGAACACTATTTAGTGTCCACTTGACTCCTAAGACAGAGAGATACAAATTTAGACGGTAATAGAGAAGAGACATCATGTGTCATACATTGGAGACTTATGTTAATCTGTTAGTGTAAAATTACTCCATATGATTAGTTTAATGTAACAAGAGTATAGATGTGAAATCAGAGAGACTCCGCAGTTAGTTCTTGATCTCCTCGCGAAAACTTGTAATGACATCAACAAAGACAAACTCTCAAAAATAACAACAATATCCAAATACTAGCAGATACAATATCAATAACTCCAATAATCCATACAAAACGAATAGATACATATGAATATAAACACAAGCTTCCATGCAAGCCCGACACACTACTCCAGTAGTCCACCAATCCCCATTAGTACAGACTCCCACCCCCTAACTCTTAGAGAAGTCTCATATATGTTCTTACACATTAATTCTCTCCAGATTATGGTTTACTATATTCTAATCTTCATCCCCTTACCAGAATTACCATGTTCCCACAAGAGCGATAAGCTGCCGCAGTGTAGTATAATAAGAGAGATGATGTCAGAACTCAACGAGTTCAAATATAGGCTTTAACAGTCATAAATGCTTGGTTTTTGAGTTTGGTTGTTTCAAAAGCCTTCGCTTGAGTGAAATTTGTGGGTGATAAGAGCAGTGTAGAAGACGAATGGCTTTGATATTATGATCGATGGTTTAATGCGTCTGTGTGAATACTCTGCTTTTTAAAGGTTATGTGTTTGAGTCCTTGCGTGTGTTGTGATGTGTCAAAAAGAGTAGTTCAAGTCTCTTTTAGTCTCCTTTAGTTGTTGCTTAAAATTCTTTTCAATTATTACAATTCAATCATTTACCTTTCAAAATCCCCTCTTTCAATACAAATAATACATATAATTAACTAATTAAAATATAACTATTAACAAAATATCCACTCAAAATTTAATCAATTCACAACTTAAAAAAAATCATATTACATAAATCCTAAAATATTTATCTACATCTCACCACCCACCCCTCCTTATCCACCCTACACCCCCCCCCCAAACACACTGGCACTCACTCCCGCCAGCGCCCCCCCACAACATACTCTCCTCCAAACACACACACTCCTCCACTTGTAAATAAAACCAAAATTTTCCAACTCTTTTCCCCCTCCACGCACCGTTTATCACACCCCTCTAATTTCTCAATCCTACTCCACCTTATTATTAAAACCTCTATAAATTAATTATTCTTCTTCCCCCAATTAATCCCATAAACCTGTACTACAAGATCATCACACCATACAACGTCACGCAAGTAATGTGTTCAATCGTCCCTCCCTACCACACCTATGGACAAAGCATTCCCCACTAGTGAGAAAAGACTGCCCTCACTCTGGTCGTGTTTATAATTTGTTCGTATTAATCACCTCACAGCAAATCTACCCACTCTACGCCTATAGAGACTAGACATGACAGTCAATCCATAAAAGTCAAGTACAAAATTTTTAAATATAGAGAGCACAAACGAAGAGAGTAGACTAATAAAAAAATCCTATGTACAGAAATCCTACACACACAACTCTAAGAGACTTAGTGTTACTCTGTATACCTTACTCCAAAATTAGTTTTATATATATATTAACGTTTTAGTTAATAATTATGTTTTCCTATTAAGACTCACAAAAATTTATCTCTATAAACTAAATAGAGTATAACAAGAGTGTGTGTGTGTGCGAACCGAAACGCAGACAACGCTAGCTAGTCACATGTAAACTTTATACATGAACTACTATAAATCCGCTGTATCGATAGTTCCTTCGCCCAATTATCCCCATCTCTGAGAGATAGACTAGTTATTAGCCGAGAATAATTCAAAATACACGAGTTAACCCTCATGATATGTTCCATAGATAGAAGTCTATCCAAAAACTACAGTCAACAATACATGCATTGGTGTATCTAAGATAATGTGTGTGTGTAGTTGTAAGTTATGCTTTCTATGATAATAGTGTTGAATAGTTCAGAAACTCCTGTCTGTGATAATGATAGTATAATGCAAGACATATCAGAATCCAGAAACAGTACCCCTACTATTCTGTATAATGTTAGTACTTATCGTGTCGTTGTGCTTATTTGTATATGTACAATTGTTCACGACAATATTTATGTTACCCTGAGTGTAACACTAACCGCGCGCGCACGCCCCAGTTAGATGCGTTGTTGCAAAAGTGTTGCTGAAAAGAAGTAGATAATGTTGAAGATTAAATGTAAAAGTGTGTAATCGGGTACTTAGAGAGAGCGGTCAGCTTTTTGTCCCGGTTTTGTCAGGGATGACTGCAGGAATACACGATCTTCGTGTGTGCAAGACTTGAATCTTTGAGGGTCCATATCTAACCATAATACCAAACACTTTTATAAACTATCAGCTGCATAATAAGCTTGTGTATACAATATAGCTGCATTCTGTGGTAGTGACGTTGCTTTACAGTTATTTTACTATAAGCCCACTTTAGCAATAAGTTCTATGTTATAAGGCCTTTATTTGAGCTTTATAGTTATTAGCTGACCCTTCCCTTTTTGATTTATTTCTTAGAGTCCCAACATCTTTAATATGCTATTTTCCCTGTATTTTTTTGCGAATTTTCCATAAACGTACCTGTTATTACTATTTTTTCCAAGACATATTATTTTCTTTAAGTATTGTTTTTTAATTTTTAAAAATTTAATAAAAATCAAAAAAATATTTTTCTTTTGAGAAAATTTTATTTGTTATATTACTATTAGGAACAACTTTCGGTAGGCGTAATTTTGCACAATTTTGAGTTTTTTTAAATAGCACGGGTCTAAGGCCCGATTTTCGTTTTCGTTAGTTTTTGAACTTAGTTCTAACTCAGTTTTTGTTGTAGTCTTTCTTTCAATAAACTTTTCTTTTTAGTCGCCACGAATTTAAGTCCATTAAAATGTTGGGAGAAAAAATCAATTTAAGTTTATTTTTGAGAATTAGGTTTTTGGTGTGTCGCTTTTAGGTTTAGCTTCCCGTTTCCGTTTTTTTAGTATAATTTGTTGTGATTTCTCGTTTTTAAGGTGTAGGTTTGCCTTATTCTTTCCCGCTGCTCTAGATTTTGAAATCCCATCCAAAATCTTGATTCTATTCAAACATCCAAATGATCAAACAGATCTCGACTTGCCAATTTCGCTCCTAGTTTTGGGGACTTACGACCCAGGAATATCCTACGATATATCTACTCTCGGTCATTATTGATTTTGTGGTGCCATTTGATCACAACTTGTTATATATTTATATTTATTTATATTTATATATTTATATAAAAAGGGTTGAATTTAACATTATGAATCTATGTTCCAAGTAATAAAGTCTCTGTGAAGATAAATTTATACCTCGCCCCCCCCCCCCCCCCCCCCCCCACCCCCCCCCCCTCCCCCCCCCCCCCTCGCACGTTTTTTTTTAGCCATACCCCTTAGATGTTTAATTGTTCTGTCAGCCAGTTCAACAGTTAACCTAGTGTGAGCTAAATATCCTAGGTCAAGGTTGGTGTAGGTAGAGAATGGCATAACACTTACACTTGCTCCTAGGTCAACAAGGGCTTTATCAAAACAAACATTATAAATAAAACAGGGTAGAGTAAAGCTCCCTAGGTCCTTTTCTTTCGGAGGCAAGGTGTGATCATAGGTTTTTAGAATCCTCCCTGTACTTCTTTACGTGCCTCTCTGCGCCTCCAATCATTCACATCAGTAACATTTAGTAGACTTGGAAAGTTGGTAATGTTTCAAAAAATATGTTATATTCTGTGAGTCGATACGGCATATGGGAAACATTGATAAATCGTAAGACGGCATATGTCATATTGAATCAAACCTTTAGTAGTAGAGATCGATTGAACATGGGTCGTATTGGGGTGTCGTTTCTAAGTTGGGGTCTGTGTGGAGGGAATTGTTCGAATCCTATTTCTTGTAAGACTTATTTTTTGTTATCATATAGAGGTCCAATGAATCTCACAAGCGTCTTAATCAGATGCCCTTGATTTTCTTATAGTGCATCTGGTAGAGGTGTTTCTAAATTTCAGTCCTTTGATTATGTTTGAGCTTCTATTGTGTATCTTTGAGGATTCGGCCCATGAATTTGGTCAGTGATTCCTCCAAGTTTGTACTTGAGTGCTTCCGATCACAACCCCCCCACCTCGCCCCAGACCCGCCCGCCCTGGGTACGAAAGAGTCTTTGTGTTGTCTGCGTTTTTGATCCAGAAGTCCTGGCCCTGTTCTGTTTACTGTCCTCTCGGTCTGACATGGTGACCAAAAACTGTGCTTTTATTAGCCTCTTTAAGAGTTTTTCGGTTCTTTCCCTTTTCTTTGTGCGTGGACTTTCCTTGGTGTAGTGTGGTCCTTGCATAGCTCGCATCCGACTTGCTGTAGCAAACGTATACCTTTTCGTGCTACAAGTTTCTTAATTTCTCTCTCCAAGCTGTTTAGTTGTGGGATTGAGGATTAGCTTCGAAGCTCCATATCAGAAGTTTCAGTAAACTTTTGGTTCTTTGGGGTTCGTTCTTGTTGTGCCCATCTTTTCTGAGAGTATTCAGCCCCCATCTCTGGATGGCTTACTTTGGCATCGCATCAATTTAGTGCTTATAACAGGGAATGGCACTTTCTGAATCAGGGATTTTTCTAGTTGAGTGGGATACATTGAGGCCCTATTGTTAAAACAGATTACCGCTAGAGGCCTTACATATCAGCTCAAATAGTGGTTGGTGGCATCTTTCATCATAGGTCTCTTTTTAAATCTTTTCCTAGGTTCTGGAAAGGCTTTCGTCACGTGTCTTGCTGAAAGTTGGTTAATTTCCTCTATTTTCCTTTCTAGTAACGAGCAGTGTGGGACAATATTTGTTATAGTAAACTTCGTTTTTACGGTTTTTCCAATTTGTAACGAACCTGACGGTTTTCGTTCATTAGCCACTCTCCGACTCACGCTCCACTTATGAGACATATGAAAGCCTCGAAGCATTATTTGGGTTCTGTATGTCTCCCCCCCCGGCCTCGGGAATATGGAATAAGTCAACGATCTCAAGGAATTTTTCAATGTATTCGTTTGCATCCTTATGTCTTGTGAAACCGCTCTAGAGTATTTTCGCAGAAGTCTCTTTGAGCAATTGCCCTTTTATGTGTCAAAGTGTAGTTTTGTCAATTTATTTGGCTAGGCAACTTCTGACCATAATTCCCACGTGTCTTGCTCATGTATTGCTCCATTGTTTCCATCATAATTTTTGTAGCTTCTTCCTCTTAATGTTCTTCGATGTCAGAAAATAAATCGAATTCGGGTGAACTCGATTCTACAAGACCAGGTGTCACAAAAAGCCTTCTATTTGAGCGAAATACTCTTTCTGGGTTTTCAAAAGGTGCAAATAGTTCCTTAGCGAAACTCCTTGTCATGCACCACCTGAAATAGAGGACAATAAATCAGTAGGATAGGCTCTTAAAAGAAGGATAAGAAAATTAACACGATAATCAATTTTTAGTTTGCTAATGTGTAAGGTGATCGTTACGCCTATTCAATTGATCGCTTTGAATACGCAGTATTGGATCTGTCTCGATGGTCAGTACGTAGTATTGATATTCTGAAGACATACGGTAGAGTATTGTTTACGAAGATTAAAATACGTTGTTTAGACTGCCATGATCAATAGCTGTATATAATATGGGTAGTTTAGAGTTGCGTTGATACGGTCGTTTCATCAACTGGTGGATAACGCTCGTATCAGTGTGGTCTACAGAAAAACAAAGTAACTTAGAAAACATTTAAATAATCGCAGTAAAATTAAACAAATGTGTGTTTACAAAACACAAGTAATTAATACATTTCAGGGATTTAAATTATGCACAATTAAATTATTCTATGTTAAGGGTTAAAAATACTAATAAGAATAAAGATTAAAACTTTTCACTCCCTGATAAAACGGCGGCACAAAAACTTGATGTGTTGTCGTGTAGGTTGTATTTATTAATTACCAAGTTTTAAATTTATATTTAGCCGTCTTATCATAAAAATAATGTTCTTACAGCGCGCAGTGTACGATAGGATGGAGTTGCGCGGTTTGTAGGGTGTTGAACTAGACTTAAGAGCGTTGAAGGTAAACTTATATATTATAAAAAGTATTTTATTAATCTAATTAGACTAGTTAATTCTAGTATAATTGTGAAACCTTGTGCTAAACATAGTTGTCACCAGTTGTTTATATTTAAGGGGGCCTAAATAAAAATAAATCAAAAAAAGGGGGGGGACGGCTCTGAGCGTCTTGGCACAAAGGGCTACCAAAACCATAGTAAAAAAAAGTTTATATCGATGGCGTGGGCGGGATTATAAAATAAATTTACGAACTGCGTGACTTATAAGGGATTAAAAATTGTGAGAATAAAAATAAAGACAATTCTTAAAGGAAATTCGGCGACTGTTCATTCGTGCACGTAAAGAATTTGGGTTGTGAAATCTGGAATGCGCGGATGGGGGGGTTGCCAGCCTGAGACAGGTTTTATGCGTGGACTAAAATCAATTCAAATACAACAAGAATAAGCATGCAGAAGTTAATAAGAAGATAAAAGATCTGGCGTTACAAGCACAAATGATTATGAGAAATCTGTATTATCATATTAAATCTGTGTAAATGCTACTTTGTTTATTTAGTGCCAAATGACGTGTATATCTCGAGGTGCTGGGCATATCATTTGTAGATGACTTAGGCGGGATATCATCCTAAGACCTAGGACAGTTGATTCTGTCACAGTCTAACGCGTATCCACATAAAGCATCCTTTTAGTTTAATTTTAATAACATTTATCCATTAGGGATGTAAGAATTGTTGTGATCTGGTTAAACCTCTAGCCCATTGAGACTTTTACCACTTACTACTTGACGGTTTATTTTATACTACTAGTAGTTTCAATGTTCCAAGTTTTACAATTGATTCAATACGTACATTGTTGAGTCCAAAGGGTGAACTGTCCAGGCCAACGAAGCCTCACTAATCTAAAGGAAAAAATGGTAACATTATTTCGTGAATCCTATTGGTCACTGATATATTAAAAACGATATGGGAAGCTCAGATTGATCCAAGTTTCTAATAATAATTTAACCCTTTTGGTATGTGATTCATTAGACCCAGGTTGATGTTAGGTCGAATATTCAAGCAACATAGACAAGTATTAGGTGTTAAAAGTTATAATAACTCACTATCAGCAACGATAAATTAAAGCTTGTCGACGAGTAACAAACCAACACATTAAATCCTTTATTATGTTACGTCCCCATTACCCCAAGAGGCGTATAACACATATCCATTGTAATTATACATGTGTGATCAATTATCCTAGTCGGTAAACTAAACATTTTATACCTCGGCAACGATACCAAATATTAACATGTTACAAGAGTATATGAATTTACACGGTTAGTCTTCTATGGTAGTCAATGATCGATTGCTTGGCCTTGGCTGCTCTTCTTCACTTCAGAAAAATTAACTTTTATGTTTATGTAATAATATTTGATTGATTTTGCCATCACTAAAACTCCGTTTTTTGAGTCTTCTATATTACTAAAGTCTCTGAAAATTAGTGGAATACCACAGCCGTATTAGTGAGGATCAATACGCGATATGGGAAGTAAATTCCTTAGAGTGCGCGATACGTTTTTACAATCAAATCGTAATATCTTTTCCTCAATTGCATTCTAATGCACGGATATGTGATTGTTAGTCACTGGACCAGCTATATACACGTTATGTAGTTATGATAGGTATACACACGTTTTAGGAATTGCTGCATACGAATATCTTTTTGTGAAAGTTCAGGTGTGCTGATACGCCGTAGTCTTCTTTGCTGGTTGCTATGGCGTATGTGAGTCAGAATTGAGCATATGAAATATCTTTATAAGCTCTGTAAAACGTTTTTTGCTTATGAATGGTTTTTCGCGCCTTTTTAGCTGTCTTCACAAAACACTCCGTAATTACTACAAATTAACAACTAAAAGCCACTCCCCGCCATTCCCTAGTAAACAAGTTATGTGTTGATAGTAATTATATAAAAGTGGTGTGGCCCCCCGCGCGAGGCTCAAAACACTTAGGATAACGAAGGTATATTATGTAACGTTATTTGTTAGTCATCAGCGGAACCCTCCCCGTGTTATTGTTAATTGTATGGGCCCGAGTCAGGCTCGTGACATTCAAACAAAAAACAAGCGCTTTATCTTTTATAGAGGCAACCAAGCACGTTTCATTTACCCAATCTTTAATTGCATGCATTTTAGGAGTGTCTTGTGTGTTTTAATTCTTATTCATTTGTTTTTATATGTTTGAATTATTATTTGATCATGCTTTGTTTTGTTTTTAACTTCGTCTTATTTAAAAATCAAGGTATTTGGCAAACTAAAATAAGTGTAGCGTACAAAGTATCCGGTTTATAAGAACCAATTACAAAAACATATAAATTGAATGTTTTCAGATTAATTCGCACTGTTCAGTTTTGAGTTCATATGATTGCAATGATTAATCCTCATGTTTTATGCAGTATTTTACACAGGTATAACTTTAAATCCGGGTTATCTGCAGGAACGTTTTCAAAGAATGTACGAAAAGAAAATTTTTCAGAGGCTGGGAGACAGCTGTCCAGGATTTATTTGAAAAAACGGGGCGATCGTGAGCCCAAGGCTTACACTCCCCCCCCCCCTACCCCTCCCCCCCCTCCAAAATTCACAACAAAAGAGATTCAAGTATTTTTGAAAATAATTTGGTCAACATTTAAAAATTTGTTCAGATAGATCCTGTTTATAATCTGCAGAAACGTGACTATGATCATATATCATTACTTCATCCTATCTTTATGCTTTCATAGAGTGATCAAATCGCCCATATAAGCTTCACTTGTATTTATATCTATCCCACCGATTTTATGTTTGGTGTAGTTGTCTTTGTCTTTGATTACAGGTTATATTTAATGAGAATAAATCTTGGAAGTTTACTTAGGAAGTTTCAATAGACGATTGTGTGTGGACGAAAGCACACACAGCTACCCTCCCCCCCCCCCCCTCCCCCCAGTATCGCATGTTGTCTGCAATATCAATATTGAGCAAATGGGGTTGTAGAGTTATGTGTAATAGATTCTCTGTATTCTTGTTTTCTTTTCCTTTATTCGTTTTTAATGTACTTCTATTTAATAGTAGACATTGGCACAATGTCAACTAGTGACGTAAGGGGGAAATAGACTTAAGAACTATCTTCTAGCAATTGCCAATTTGCTTTTCGCGCGCCTTGAAATGATAGGTAATATATCAAAAACATAGCATAAAGGGTTAATTTTGACCCAATTAAAATTTTGTGTGATATGGACACCATACCGACGCAAAACCTGAGAATTATTGCGTACTCATGGATAGGATGTATATGACTAGCACAAAAACTCAAATTCCACCTAAATGTCGAGGTGTTGCCTTTTAGATCAATAGGAATTTGGTTATAACATTTTTTGATACCGCAATGGGATAGTTTTGTGTGTTTAGCTTTCTCAAGTTAGTCTAGCGAATGAATGACAGGTTCTTATGATGTCTATTCTGTGTTACGGTTGCTCACTTGTACTGTAGGTCTAATTGTCGCCTTTTCTGGAGCATTAGTATTGCGTATTAAATTATATGACGTGTACGATAGTATATTAAATTTTAGAACTTTTTTTTGTGATGCATCCATGGACGAGCTCGCATTAGTAAGTATTTAGATTTGCTAGAAAAACTATTGACACTGCGGACTTAAACCCTACAAGTTTTAAGCATGTAATTGTTTATTACTGGTCACACATCGATGACTATAACGTATCCCACACCACTCTATCATGCATCATTAGTTAGTGCAGGAATACCCCTAGTACGACATACGAGGCCTTAGTCCTTTTATGTTCTCGTAATTTTTGAGGTTAATCCGGAGTGTATTAATGAAGAAGCTAGTGTCATCTTTGGAACCATTGTTATCACCCGATTCGCCTTTGCCTACCTGTATGTACTCGCTTTTTAGTACATTTTTGTTTTAACCCAAGTTAATTGTTGAGCAAACACGGTGCTAGTACTTATCTTGTAAATAAAGTTTTGGGATTGAGATTCATGATAGATATTCATCTTATGAAGAATTAGGGGTATAAGAAGTAATTTATTACCCCCATTAGAGAGTAGTCAATAAGCTCTTGTTATAGTTGTATCTCGCGCTCTCCAATTTCGGGTCATTAATAGTTGTTGTAAATAATCGAGTATGTAAAAGTTCAAGTGTTAGCTGGTGCATATCTTGTCCGAGTATTTGCTTAGCAAACCCAACCAACGTGTATTCTTGTTTAAATAATTAGCTAAACCTCTTCCACTGTCAATTTCACTCCTCAGTCAAATTCATCCCAAATGATATCCCCATCCAATTCATTTCCTGTTTAATGATATCTTACACCTACACCCCACAACCCTTCTAAACGACTTCTTTGATAATAATGATTTAATACTGCGCCTAGCGGTGTGGAGTTTGATCCTTTACCATGCATTCATGCGTAATTTAATTATGTATGACACGTGAGTGTTAATTTTTTCCTTTTCTCATAGTTGTTTAGAATTTATTATTAAATCGAGCTCTAGTGAACTTGATTCCACAAGACCAGGTGTCTCGTGGAGCCTCCTTTTTGAGCGAAATGCACTTTCTGGGTTTTCAAAAGGTGTAAATAGTTCCTTAGTGGAACTCATATTGGACCAATAGGATCACAAGTAACATTATGTCTTTGTCTTTAAATTAAGAGCTTAGTAGGACCGGCAGGTGACCCATAATGTTTCAACAAGTATGTTCTTGATTAATTAATAAAGATTTGAATAGTGGAATACCAGTATATAAAATACCGTCAAATAGTAAGTGGGTAAAGTCCTGATAGGCTAGGGTTTATCAAGATCACCATTGCTATAATCCCTAGATAGATTATAATTAAACTAAAGGATGCTTTATGCGGATGCGTTAATTGTGACAGGATTCAACGTGTTTAGGTCTTAGGATGATGTCCCGTCTAAGTCTTAAGAATGATATTGACGATCGAGATAGAAATCATTACTCTAAAAAAAAAACAAAACCAAGATTTAAAATTAGATTTAATATGGCTAATACAGTTTTCTATTATTTGGCTTGTACCGCTATTTTATCTTCTGATTGTTTTCTTGCATGTTTATTGTGTTTAGAATTGATTATTGTCACCATAAAACCTGTGTCAGTCTCTCAGGCTGAAACCCCCCATCCATCGTTAGAAGCGTATATAACATAGGTTTAACAAGTAATTAGAATTAACGTAATTAGAGTAATTAAAATACTGATAAATTATAAGGTTAACAAC
This sequence comes from Tanacetum coccineum, assembly GCA_026074375.1. Classification (NCBI taxonomy): domain Eukaryota; kingdom Viridiplantae; phylum Streptophyta; class Magnoliopsida; order Asterales; family Asteraceae; genus Tanacetum; species Tanacetum coccineum. Next base: position 33,693 of record BQNB010044129.1, read on the forward strand.
CTCGCTCTTAGTGTTCGACACCCTACTTACCACGAAACTCCACCCGATCGGGTACACTGCCCGTGAAAGTGTTGTTTTAGGATAAGTCGGCTAAATATAAATTTAAAACTTGGTAATCAATAAATTAACCCTACACGACAGCACATCAAGTTTTTGGCGCCGTTGCCGGGGAGTGAAAAAGTTTAACCTATAATTTTATTAGTATTTGTAACCAATAGTTTAGATTAATCTAATTAGTGTAATTTAATCCTGCTTATATTTAATTGTGTGATTTAATTGTGTGTTTAAATTCCTGCATTATTTAATTATTTTATAAGTATCATGTTCTGACAGATCAACAGATACGCCGTATCAACCAGTTGGATACGACGTATCGACCTTTCCACTCAGAACAGCGTATTTCCTCTATAGCTAACAGCGTATTTATCTGTTCTTCCAAACAATACGGCGTATTCTGTATAATCAATACGGCGTATTGACCTTCAGCAGACCATACGGCGTATTCAAATTAATTGAATACGGCGTATTGATCATCTGATACAGTAACATAACTAAAATTGATTTCTGTGTTTTCTGTATTCTTTCCAAAGAGCCTATCCTACTGATTTATTATCCTCTGTTTCAGGTGATGCATGACAAGGAGTTCCACTAAGGAACTAATTACACCTTTTGAAAACCCGAAAAGTGCATTTCGCTCAAAAAGGAGGCTCTACGAGACACCTGGTCTTGTGGAATCAAGTTCACCAGAGCTCGATTTATTTTCTGACATCAAAGAACATTCAGAAGAAGAAACTACAGAAATTATGACGGAAACAATGGAGCAATACATGAGCAAGACCCGTGGAAACTATGGGTCAGGAGTTGTTAGGCCCAAGATTAATGACAAAACTCATTTTGAATTAAAAGGGCAATATCTCAAGGAACTTCGCGAAAATACTTTCAGCGGTTCAGAACATGAAGACGCAAATGAACACATCGAAAAAGTCCTTGAGATCGTTGACTTATTTCATATTCCCGAGGTGACTCAAGATCAAGTAATGCTTCGAGTTTTTCCCATGTCCTTAACTGGAGCCGCAAGTCGATGGCTCAGGAATGAACCATCAGGTTCAATCACAAACTGGGAAACCCTGAAAACAAAGTTTCTGAACAAGTACTGCCCACCTGCTCGCACGGCAAAGAAAATGGAGGAGATAAACAATTTCCAGCAAGAACCGGATGAAAGTCTCTTCCGAGCCTGGGAAAGATTTAAGGAACTTTTGATGAAATGTCCCCAACATTATTTAACTGATATGCAAGAAGTTATCTTGCTTTATAATGGGATCGATGTTCCCACCAGACAAATCCTTGACTCTAAAGGTGCCATTCCCACTAAAACTGCTACAGATGCAAAGATATCCATCCAAGAAATGGCCGAATACTCTCAGAAATGGCATAACAGAACATCCTCAAAAGCTAAAAGTACTGAAACTTCTAACGGACTAGCTGCTATACAAGCCCAGCTCAACAACCTCGGAAGGAGATCATGAAAGTCACAAGAATGTATACGCTGCTCTTGTCTCGGATGCGAACTATGCAAGGGACCACACTACACAAAGGACTGTCCATTAAAGGAAGAAGGAAATACTCTTGAAGAAGCGTATTACACATAGTTTGGAGCACCCTATCAACCTGCGGGACAATATAGAGCAGCAGGGCCAGTATTCTACCAACGCAACAATGGAAATTCTTCGTACCCTGATCGAAGACAGACATTGGAAGAATCACTGACCAAGTTCATGGCTGAGTCAGCAAAGAGACACGAAGAGAACTCGAACATCATCAAGGAGATTCGAGCTTCTACCGATGCGGTAATAAGAAATCAAGGAGCATCGATTAAGACCTTGGAAATTCAAATTGGTCAAATGAGCAAGGTTTTACAAGAAAGAGGAATTGGAGGTTTGCTCGGCCAACAGAACCAAACCCAAGGGACCATGTAAAATCAATCTCAACCACTAAAGCTGATTCATCTGAGATACGCCGTATGGGATGTAGTCCATACGCCGTATCAGGCTCACAGCACAGAAGCATATTTTCTAAAACAGTTCCCTTCCTAAGGAGACTACAAAGCTACTGCTGTGATGATTGGAGAGAGGCACAAGATGTGAAGTTTCTGGAAGCTTATGATCTTAACCTTGCCTTAGAAAGAAAAAGACACATGAAGCTTTACTTTACCTTGTTTTATTCACATGTTTGTTTTGATAATCCTTGTTAACCTAGGAGCGAGTGTGAGTGTTATGCCATTTTCTACCTACACCAACCTTGGTCTAGGAATTTTATCTCACACTAGGTTGACCATTGAACTGGCTGACAGAACAATAAAACAACCAAGGGGTATTGCTGAAAACATGCTAGTAAGGATTGGCAAATTTATTTTCCCCATAGACTTTATCATCTTGGACATACCCGAGGATGACGATGTCCCTTTAATCCTCGGTCGACCATTTTTATCTACTGCCCATTCCAAGATTGATGTTTACAAAAGAAAAATTACTCTAAGGGTCGGGGAAGAAAAACTTGTTTTCAAAAGCGTTAAGCCAGTCACTAGCATAATCAGGAGGGTCTTTATGTTAAAGAATCTTGATTAAAAAACAAAGCTTATAGGAGAGGATAACGAGTCATTCGACCCACTTTATGGTAACTACATTGAATTAAATGACTTGGACACACCTCTAGAACCCGAGACGAATCAAGATGTTGATTTTGAGCCAACTGTTGTCAATGAACCTGATAATGTTAAAACCAGTTCTAAGTGTTGCTATAAAATGAAGTTTTCTTGCACGATTGGGTATAAATGTAATGATGACTTCATCATTCCTTGTCATTATTTTAATTACAAAGCTTGTATTATTTCTATAATCAGGACAATGGACGGTACACGAAGGGAAGAGTCCAGCCAGAGCTCTAATAGATATACCCGTTTTCGTTGGAAAATTTTCTATTCTTGCAAGTTTTATCATCATTGACGATGAAGATGAAACAAGAGATGTTGTGCTCGGCATGCCATTCTTCATGAAATACGTGTCATGCCAAATGATTATGAAGAAATTCGTTCACAGAGACAGGTGTGAGCGAATGATGGATAAATAAAAGAAGGAAAAAAAGAGAAAGTCAAACTTAACGACTAGCTGAAACAAAAGTGCTTCCCGGGAGACAACCCGATCATTTTTAAATTATTTGAATTGTTTTTAAGAGTCTGTCTTCCCAGACACTCCATACGGCATATCAAACCCCTCATGGTTACGGCATATGGATCGCGTCTAGAGTTATTTTCTGTAATCTAACATTCAGAAATACTTTTTAAAAAAATTGTTTTTACGAGGAATATAAAAAACCCCCCCCAATACGGCGTATCCTAGGGTTTAGGATACGGCGTATTGATCCATGTATAATTATGTGTTTAATTCTTTTCCTGCATTGTAACCATTGTATAACCGAGATATGACTTTCACCTTTGTCTTCTAATCTTTTATGCAGGACCTTGCTATCAGGAAATCGACGCTATGGTATACTTTGAAAAATCTGAGATTGAACTCGTACGAGCATTCTGAAGCCTCATCAACACACTTTTTGCTCAAGAACTCATATTGGAGAATCATCCCGAGCAACATATCAGGGGAGTTCCTCGTTCTAATTCTATTTCCCATTTTCTTATTGTTTTATCTATACAACGAGGACGTTGTATAATCTAAGTGGGAGGATGGAGAATTAGAACGCCTACTTGTCCTTTATTTTATAAATTATATGCTAATGTGCTTAAATTATGCCAAATTTAAAATTTTTCTAGCATAACTTTTGTAAAAATTACTAGTTACATGACCTCGAGCACTTAAACCCTTAATGGCAATTTGTGAGTATTAAGCTATCGGTTTCCAAATGCTTACTAAATTCCACATATAATATGTTGTGTCGGTGATGTAGTAGACTTTAGAACTTGGCCTGGTATATCCAACACTATATTTTAGACCCATGAGGAAAACTATGGATTTAGATGGAGAAATATTTTTAACTGGTAAATTTCTAGGAATACACCAAAAAGCCTAAATGTTGTAAAATTAACTAACTACACTGGTTAGTTAAATCCCATGTAACCCTTTACTTACTCTCATCATATGAGTAAGATCCCCTAGATAAACTTGTTGAGCCATTCCTATCTTTTTCACACAATATGTCTATTTCGTTACACCTTTATACCTTAGCCTGCCCTGTAGATTAAGCCTACTTAATCAAAGTTGCTAGTTGCTTTTGTGTAAAGTTCTGTATTTCCTGTGTCAAAGTGAAATTTTCTATCTCTGTTATGGTCGGAAAATTGCACAATGAAATGGGAAAATTTGTAGCTCGTGTATTTTGCTACTTTCGTGATTATGTATTATGTCCAAAGATGAAGTGTTAAAGGAAAAAATTATCCGAAAAATTATGATTGTGAAGACGGTGAAATTTTACCAAGGATTATGTTTAAAAAATGGAAAAATAGAAAATGCATAAAAAAAGAGGAGGATGATTTATAGTCGGTTCGATAAACTTAAACCGATGAAATTCTTGGAAGGATCGATTATTCGTGGATAAAAGTCAACAATGTATAGTTTTGTATTAAGCGGTCGATATCACCGCTTTTGTAAAAGTATGTAAGTTTGGGATGTAAGGGAAGTTGACCGTTATGGGAACGCCAACTTAGGTTGTCTTTGTCATCTCTATGATCGAGGCGTTTGTATATATTTGAGTCTTTATCATGGACGTAATGGAAAATTTACCAGCAACTACCTTTATTTGTTCAAGACTTAATATTTTTGTATGTGAAATTCATTTAACAACACACCCACCAAACCCCCCCCCAAACCCACCTGATATTTTGAGTGTTCAACTATGATTAAGTAGGCTTAATCTACAGGGCAGGCTAAGGTATAAAGGTGTAACGAAATAGACATATGGTGTGAAAAGGATAGGAATGGCTCAACAGGTTATTCTAGGGGATCTTACTCATATGATGAGAGTAAGTAAAGGGTTACATAGGATTTAACTAACCAGTGTAGTTAGTTAATTTTACAACATTTAGCTTTTTTGGTGTATTCCTAGGAAAATTTACCAAGTTTAATATGTTTCTCCATCTAAATCCATAGTTTTCTCATTGTGGTCATGAGTGAGTTTACAGGCCAAGTTCTAAGTCTACTTACATCACGACAACATCATTTTTTGTTGAATTTTAGTAGCATTTGGAAACAGAATAGGCTTAATTATCACAAATTGGCATTAAGGGTTTATAGTGGCTCGAGGTCATGTGTAACTAGTAATTTTTTACAAAAGTTATGTCTAGAAAAATTTTAAAATTTGGCTTAATTTAAGCTCATTTAGCTGTTATTTGTAAAAGAACGGCAAATAGGCGTTCTAATTATCCTTCCTCCCACCTTAGACTATTACAACGTCTCGTTGTATTGATAAACACAATAAAAATTGGGAAATGAATTAGATACGAGGAACTCCCTGATATGTGCTCGGGTGAATCTCCATTTTAAGTTCTTGAGCAAAAGTGTGTTGATGAGGGTTCAGAATGCTTCGTACGAGTTCAACACACGTCTTTTTCAGAGTATACCATAGCGCCGATTTCCTGATAGCAAGGTCCTGCATATAAGATTAGAAGACAAAGGTGCAAGTCATATCTCGGTTATACAATGGTTACAATGCAGGAAAACAATTAAATACACAATTGTACATGGATCAATACGCCGTATCCTAAACCCTAGGATACGCCGTATTGTTCCTGTAAAAACAAAAAAAAAAAAAAATACTTTTATTTTTTTTTGAAGTACTAAATTAAATTACAGACTGATAACGTCCAGACACATCCATACGTCGTATCCAGAGGGGTTCGATACGCCGTATGGAGTGTCTGGGAAGACAGACTCGTGCAACAATTTAAAAACAATTCAAACAATTTAAAAATGACCGGGTTGTCTCCCGGGAAGCACTTTTGTTTCAGTTAGTCGTTAAGTTTGACTTTTTCTTTTCTCTCTTCTTTTATTTTATCACTTCTTTCGCTCACACCGTCTATGTGTTGCTGGGATTTCTTCATAATTTTTGGCACTATGTTTACGTATTTCATGAAGAATGGCATGCCAAGCACAACATCTCTTGTAACATTCATTGTCAATGATGATAAAACCTTCAAGAATAGAAAATTTTCCAACAAAAACGGGTATATCTATTAGAGTTCCGGCTGGACTCTTCCCTTCGTGACCGTCCTTGTCCTTGATTATAGAATAATAAAAGCTTTTGGTAATTAAATTAACGGACAAGGAAGGGATGAAGTCAGCATTAACATTTTTATACCCAATCGTGCAAGAAAACTTCATTTTATAGCAACACTTAGAACTGATTTTAACAATATTAGGTTCATTGACAACAGCTAGCTTAAAATCAACATCTTGATTCGTCTCGAGTTCTAGGGGTGTGTCCAAGTCATTTAATTCAATGTAGTTAACATAAATCGGGTCGAATGAGTTGTTATCCTCTCCTACGAGCTTTGTTTTTGAATCAAGATCTTTCAACATAAAGACCCTCCTGATTATGCTAGTGGCTGGCTAGATACTTTTGAAAACAAGTTTTTCTTCCCCGACCCTTAGAGTAATTTTTCTTTTGTAAACATCAATCTTGGAATGGGCAGTAGATAAAAATGGTAGAACAAGGATCAAAGGGACATCGTCATCCTCGGGTATATCCAAGATGATAAAGTCTATGGGGAAAATAAATTTGCCAATCCTTACTAACATGTTTTCAGCAATACCCCTTGGTTGTTTTATTGTTCTGTCAGCCAGTTCGATGGTCAACTTAGTGTGAGATAAAATTCATAGACCAAGGTTGGTGTAGGTAGAAAATGACATAACACTCACACTTGCTCCTAGGTCAACAAGGGCTTTATCAAAACAAATATTATGAATAAAACAAGGTAAATTAAATCTCCCTGGGTCTTTTTCTTTCTGAGGCAAGGTGTGATCATATGCTTCTAGAATCTTCACATCTTGTGCCTCTTTAGTAGTTTTGTAGTCACCTTGGGAAGGGAACTATTTTAGAGAATATGCTTCTGTGGTGTGAGCCTGATACGGCGTATGGACTATATCCCATACGGCATATCTCAGATGAATCAGCTTTAGTGGTTGAGATCAATTTTACATGGTCCCTTGAGTTTGGTTCAGTTGAGTCGGGCAGACCTCCAATTCCCCTTTCTTGTAAAACCTTGATCATTTGACCAATTTGAATTTCTAAGGTCTTAATCGATGCTTCTTGATTTCTTATAGCCGCATAGGTAGAAGCTCAAATCTCTTTGATTATGTTCGAGTTCTCTTCGTGTCTCTTTACTGACTCGGCCATGAACTTGGTCAGTGATTCTTCTAATGTCTGTCTTCGATCAGGGTACGAAGAATTTCCATTGTTGCGTTGGTAGAACCCTGGCCCTACTGCTCTATACTGTCCTGCAGGTTGATAGGGTGCTCCAAACTGTGTGTAATACGCTTCTTTAAGAGTATTCCCTTCTTCCTTTAGTGGGCAGTCCTTTGTATAGTGTGGTCCCTTGCATAGTTCGCATCCGACATGAGCAGCGTATACTTTCTTGTTGACTTTCTTGATCTCTCTTCCGAGGTTATTGAGTTGGGCTTGAATAGCAGCTAGTCCGTCAGAAGTTTCAGTACTTTTGGCTTTTGAGGATGTTCTGTTATGCCATTTCAGAGAGTATTCAGCCATTTCTTGGATGACTATTTTTGCATCTGTAGCAGTTTTAGTGGGAATGGCACCTTTAGAGTTAAGGATTTGTCTGGTGGGAACATCGAGCCCATTGTGAAACAAGATAACTTTCTGCATATCAGTTAAATAATGTTGGGGGCATTCCATCAAACGTTCCTTAAATCTTTCCCAGGCCCGGAAGAGACTTTTATCCGGTTCTTGCTGGAAATTGTTTATCTCCTCCATTTTCTTTGCAGTGCGAGCAGGTGGGCAGTACTTGTTCAGAATTTTTGTTTTCAGGGTTTCCCAGTTTGTGATTAAACCTGATGGTTCATTCCTGAGCCATCGACTTGCGGCTCCAGTTAAGGACATGGGAAAAACTCGAAGCAATACTTGATCCTGAGTCACCTCGGGAATATGAAATAAGTCAACGATTTTAAGGACTTTTTCGATGTGTTCGTTTGCGTCTTCATGTTCTGAACCGCTGAAAGTATTTCGCAAAGTTCCTTGAGATATTGCCCTTTTAATTCGAAATGAGTTTTGTCATTAATCTTGGGCCTAACAACTCCTGACCCATAGTTTCCACGGGTTTTGCTCATGTATTGCTCCATTGTTTCCGTCATAATTTCTGTAAGTTTTTCTTCTAATGTTCTTTGATTTCAGAAATAAATTCGAGAGCTATTGTGACTTGATTCACAGACCAGGTTCTCCGTATAGCCTCCTTTCTTGAGCGAAATGCACTTTTCGGGTTTTCAAAAGGTGTAATTAGTTCCTTAGGGGAACTCCTTGTCATGCATCGCCTGAAACAGAGGATAATAAATCAGTAGGATAGGCTCTTTGGAACGAAAACAGAAAATTAAACACATAAATCAAATTAAGTTCTGCTATTGTATCAGATGAGCAATACGTCGTATTCAATTAATTTGAATACGCCGTATTGTCTGCTGAAGGTCAGTACGCCGTGTTGATTACGCAGAATACGCCGTATTGTTTGGAAGAACAAATACGCCGTTTAGACTGTAGAGGTCAATACGCTGTTCTGAGTGGAAAGGTCGATACGTCGTATCCAACTGGTTGATACGGCGTATCTGTTGATCTGTCAGAACATGATACTTATAAAATAATTAAATAATGCAGGAATTTAAACACACAATTAAATATAAGCAGGATTAAATTACACTAATTAGATTAATCTAAACTATTGGTTACAAATACTAATAAAATTATAGGTTAAACTTTTTCACTCCCCGGCAACGGCGCCAAAAACTTGATGTGCTGTCGTGTAGGGTTAATTTATTGATTACCAAGTTTTAAATTTATATTTAGCCGACTTATCCTAAAACAACACTTTCACGGGCAGTGTACCCGATCGGGTGGAGTTTCGTGGTAAGTAGGGTGTCGAACACTAAGAGCGAGGTTGTTAACCTTATAATTTATCAGTATTTTAATTACTCTAATTACGTTAATTCTAATTACTTGTTTGTGTGTGTGTGTATGTAATATTACGCTTCTTGACGAGGAATGGATGGGGGGGGGTTTCAGCCTGAGAGACTGACACAGGTTTTATGGTGACAATAATCAATTCTAAACACAATAAACATGCAAGAAAACAATCAGAAGATAAAATAGCGGTACAAGCCAAATAATAGAAAACTGTATTAGCCATATTAAATCTAATTAAATGCTGGTTTGTTTTTTTTAGTGTAATGATTTCTTATCTCGAAGCGGCATATCATTCTTAAGACTTAGACGGGACATCATCCTAAGACCTAAACACGTTGAATCCTGTCACAATTAACGCATCCGTATAAAGCATCCTTTAGTTTAATTATAATCTATCTAGGGATTATAGCAATGGTGATCTTGATAAACCCTAGCCCATCGGGACTTTACCCACTTATTGCTTGACGGTGTTTTATATACTGGTAGTCCACTATACGAGTCTTTACCAATTAATTAAGAACATGATTGCTGAAACATTACGGGTCACCTACCGGTCCAACTAAGCTCATAATTCAAATAAAGATAGAACGTTATTTGTGATCCTATTGGTCCAGTAATATAAAACACGATATGGAGAGCTATCCCAGTATCTAGATTACTTTTTAGGTATGACTAGACCCAGTTGAATGATAGGTCGCATATTCAAGCACATAGACAAGTATTAGGTGATAAACATAATTAAACAATCAACGATTAATTAAGAAATCGATTTTAAAACAAACCAAACATTGAACTTTCATTAAGATAGCTAATACTCGAGGGTATTAGCCTACAATCATTGTAATTATACAAGCGTAATCAAACAATTAAAATCAAATGATTAAGAGAGTAAAAATTACACGATGTCTTCTATGGATTCGTGATCGATGCTTGACCTTGGTGGCTCTTCTTCTTTTTCAAAAATTCGTCTTTGGTGAGTATGGTATAAAGAATAAGATATTGCACACTAAATTCCCGTTTTTGAGTCTTCTATTTATAACCTCGGAAAAATGCTAGATACGCCATATTGGGCTAGGCCAATACGGCGTATTGGGGTGTATCCCTTGGAGTGCGCGCAAAGTTTAAGATCAGTATAATATACATTCCCAAAATATAATATTTTCGTATCTCTGAACAGTTATCTTCATGGATACGGCGTATGGAAGAAGGTGGATACGTCGTATTGGGAATTATGAATACGCGTTTTCTTGTGAAGACTTGGCGCTGATATGCCATATCTCTTTTTCTGGATATGGCATATTGGTTAGAATGGGTTAATCTTCAAATGTCTTTGTTTTAGCTCCAATATATGCGCCTTTTAGCATGTCTTCACAAATCACTTCTCAATTACTGCAAATAACACTTTTAAACAATTAAGTACACATTCTTGCAATAATTATATAAAAGTGGTTAACTTATTCGGGATAAATGATGGTATAAATGTGACGTTATTTGATGTCATCAGTAAGGCATCGAAGTTGCAGTGATTAAACCCCCACATATCCTATAGACCTACTTATAACCTAGATAGATTATAAACCCTTTCTGAAAGAGTTCCTGCATTTTTAAGTATTTAATGTGATTGAGGCGGTAAATTGATTAATTCCTACACTAGGGATAGATGCCAACCTACCCTAGTACCCTGATAACCCCTTGTTCAACTAGTCCGCCAAATAACAGAACTAACAGGATCTAAAGCACCCTCAACACTACCAAAACTTAGGGATTAATGACAGACTTATAAGTATATCTAATAAAGCAATAATTAAATAGGAAACATTCAACATAACAATAGTAAATTCATAACTAGGCCAGCACTAGAAGTGCTTATCACTAGTACAAAAAGTGGATTTGGTCACGCAAAAAATGTGTGACGATATACATATAGTCACACATTCAAAAATTCTTGTGTGTGACTATAACACCCCCATTTTGACAAATATATCAACGGAAGCAAATCTGGGGTATTACTTCATAGTACCACAATCATAATTATAGAAAACGACTCGTAAAGAGATGTTTTTGTAAAATTTAGTTATCATTCATTTATTCATCAGAGTTTTACAAGAATAGATATCCCAAAATCTAGAAACATAAAGTTTGAATGATAACAGTTTAGCCATCTTCAAGTCCGTGTTACTCTGTGCCATAAGA
>BQNB010044130.1:6782-45073 GCA_026074375.1 Tanacetum coccineum
ATTTATCATTCATACAACTTATTAATTGTATCTTCTCATTTTCTACCATGGCTAGTAACCCATAACAAGTTAGGTTAACGGATCTTAATAAACTACAAGAAGCACTTGATGAAGACGCTATTTTGGAGGAACAAATTTTAGCCTTGATGCATCGCTTTACTGATAGGTTTACAGATCGTAGAGTAGAAATTAACAATCTGATGGTATTGCACGATCACCCACTTATCGACTATGGTAAGTACGCCCTAGGATGCATGACAGAGGCGGACATGAAAAAGTGTGTACACTTGAAAAGCGTAAGGGATGAGCTGCTAAGGAGCATGAAAGAAAAGAGACAATTGATGACGAACTACAGAGACATGTAAAAGCATTATTGCTTAACACCAGTTTGCTAACTATATATGTCGTTGTTTGTTGTTGTTTTTATGTTTTCATTTGTATCGTCTAAATAAGGTTGGCTATGTACACTACTAGAAATCTGGTGATTCTCATGTTGTAATGCTTTTAATGACTACCATTAATTTTAAGCTTTCAATTACAACTTTTATATTTACTAAAATATAGCTATACAATTGTACCGCAAAAAAATACTCAAGTGACACACTTTGCAGCATCATATATTATGCATATTAAAACTATTTTTAATAAAATTTAATTCACTATGTAGAGCTCATCAGAGACTACACAAATTAGTAAATAAAGAATTTTTAAAACTACATATCGGTCTGCAAATACATGAGCAAAGATAGTCGGGATCAACATTTTACAAAACCCTAAAATAAAACCATATGTAACAAAACCCTAAAATAGGAGGAAAAAATTTAATCGCTATGAGGTTGGCGTGATCATCCCACGAGAAAAAAAACAGCAACGAATCAAATTTCGACACGTGTACATCGAGAAAATCGCTACCAACCAGGCGCGATCTCGAAGGTTATTTTCGAAAAAAAATCTGCAGGGTTACTGCAGGAGTACACGTTTTACGATGGGCTATTTACGAGATGCTCAGAAACAAAAATGTTTTGAAGTACTTTTAAATCACTATTGCATAGTATTTGCTAGCGTAGGTTCAAAATTATATTCGTAATTAAGTAAAGCATAACTTGATTTGGGCTGAACCCAAAAGCTAGAAACATTTTGCCCACTTCGATCATCATTTGGCCAGCCTTAATTGTAAGTATAAATCACATTTCAGCATTGATAGTCGATACATCACTATTTGAGTATTTCACGTTTTGAACTAGATTTTCAGTATTTAAACTTCTGTTTCTTGTTCTTTCAGTTTTGCGTGTGCTCGCATTATAAATGTACATAAATAAATATTTTTCAGGCATATAAGTAGTCAGGGACGGAATCAGAACACTATTTGACCAGGTGCATTTACGAAAAACGATACAAAAACGAGAAACACAATTTTTTATGAACCGAGCATTTAGAAAAAAATCGATATTTTTTTTACAAAAATTAACACTAGGTAGCAAATTACATGGGTGTCCCCGGACACCCCCTGATTCTGTCCCTATATGTAGTTTAGGATATATGTGAGTTAATGTCTAGAACATTTTAAATAGACCGTAGATTATACAGAAGATGTCCCTAATAATACAGCACCAATCTAGTTTAGTTACGAGAAAATAAAATACTGAATTGGTAAACTAAAAGTCGAAATGTGGCTTATTTTAGGAATATAGAAGATAGAGTATTTTGGGAAATTATTCTATTGTTGCTAGTGGTGTTTAGTGTTGTTGGCATTGGTATTATTGGAGTCTTGAGTGTTTTCTTTTGTTTTTCCTCTTATCTAAGCATGTTGTAAGCTTTAGAAATCTGTGGCAGTGATTGCATAAGCCGGATCTGACCTGTAATGTTTGTATAGCTTTCATCTAGCCTTATGAGGAACTGAATCAATTTTTCCCTTGGGTCCCTTTCACAATTTGTTTTCCCATTTTCACAGTCACACTTGCGAGTACAGACATAAAGACCTTCCAAAGCATCTAGTTCATCCCAATAATCTTTCAACTTGTGTTAGTAAACATCTAGTGTAGTGTTGAATTGTTTCAATTGGATTGTGTCAATAGTGATTTGGTATATCATGTGGCCATCTAATTGGGCATAATGTTCACACAACTCATTCCATAAAGCACAAGCAGAGTTCACAAAGCTCACATTGTTACCCCTGCTCAGAAACAATATTAAGTATCTAAGCGATAATCATATCAGTTTCTCTATCCTATAACGAGTGAATTGGTGAATGACCAGTTGGTTGTTTGTATTCTCCTATGATGATACTGAGCTTAATCCTGGCACTTAGTGGAATTACCATAGATCTTTTCCATGAACTATAGTTTTCTGAACCAGTAAGCTTTTTTAATCCAGGACAATCATTTGGGTAACAATAGAGTGAATGATGAACAAAGTTAAAATCTTCAGTTGTTGTGTTGTTGTGTTGTTAATTGTTCCACTTGAGCTATTCACCATTTTCAATGATCTTGTAACTAGTTCTTATACCTAATTTGTGTAACAAACTTTTGTAACTAACTTGTGTAACAAACTTTTGTAACTGCTTTTGTAACATAATTTTTTGATTGTGATTAATTCTTGATGATTATTGAAGAAATTTGTGTGATTTGATCAATTTGATGTAACATTGATTGAATTGATTGTTAAATGTTTTTACAGTTTTTAAATTATTGATAGATATAGTGATATAGTGAATGAATCTTGATAAATTTGTTGACCTTTACCAATGGTGAATTGATATAACACCCCATGTTTTAGGTCATTGTATGACGTCATATATTTAGCTAATTAATTTTAGTTTTGTACGCGTCTATTTTAATTCACGGATTTATAGTTTAATCACGTAAGTTAAAAGTTATCATTCAACGTAAACGGGCATCAATCAATTCAATGTTTACGTCAAGAAAGTGTTAAATAATTATTTTTGAGAATAATTATTGTCTTTATTCATTTTATTTTATCGGTTACGTAAAGTGTTTACGTTTCGCGATAAATTAAGTTTAGGCAGTCCCGGAACCACAAAAATAAATCTACGCTTCAACAAATGACCATTTTTATTTCTAAATGAGTTATAAAACTTTATCCACTCTTATATACTGGGACGCCCCACATTAATAGCAATAAACCAAGACTTATCAATTTTCAAGTATACATCTTTAAGTAAAACTACAACTTATAACAATTGCAAGTATACTTTCACTTTTATTCACTAGATAATATCTAGCAAACATTCTCCTCAAAACCATGAACTCATCTCATCTTTTAGGAACATAAAAACACAACATTAATCACAAGGACCAAGTACTTCCCTTAAAAACACTATGGTGTCTTTTATGTAGTTAGTCTTGATTATCTAGGTCCAGAAGTATATAAGGAAAGTAACTAGTAAGAAAGAACACACACTCTTCATTTCTAAGGTGAAAGTTCACAAAATCTCTCTTCCTCTACTACTCTCAAACACGGCATACATAACAAGATACCCATTAAACCATCCATATATTTTTTTCTACTCATTTCTTAAGTTATTCCTACACTATATCTAAGGCTATTCCATGGAGGTTTTGTGAAGGCTTGATTATGCATTTCAAGGATTAATCAACTCGTTTGCAAGTGAAAGTTTTCTTAAGGAAAACTAGGGTTTCTATGCTTTGAAGCTTTGAATTATATCTAAAAAGGGTTTAGTTTTTAATTGATTTCATGCTAATTCTTTAAGTTAACTAAACCTTTTTGTCATTTACTTTATGATTTTGTGTAATATATAATGTTTATATAAACTCATCACCATTAGGATACTTTAAACATAAAAAAAATATTTTTACTTTTGGATTAGGGATTTGTACACTTTTACAATGTTTGTGATGGTAATATCATGTTAAATGGTTTAATAAGTATTGTTACAATCTTGTTTATAGTTTAAAAAGTTAAGTATAAACTTGTAGTTAAGATACTTAAAGAAAATTTATGTTGTCATGTGAGGTTAATGACTTGTTAATCTTGTGATCTTGAACATTTAGACAAATGTTGGACCTATGGACATTAATATAGTAAGACATAAGATATATATGGTTATAAAATTCTTGTGGTAAATTACTTGGTTGAAAAGTATATAAAACAAGTTATATAACTAAGTATACAAATTGATTTCAAAAGGGCTGTTTTGGTTCGTGTATTATGACAGCCAACTCATGTCTTAGAAAGATAGTACACCTCATGATGATTACAAATATGTAAAGAACTCGAAAAACCGCCTTATAACGAAAAAGATACGGATAAATTATACGTTTTACGTTAATACGGGTTTATTAAATAAATTTTTAAAAAGTTACTATTTATCAGAGGTATTTTATTTTTGAAATCATCATTACTATGATAGAAATTTTAATAACGAAGAAGTACTCGAAAGAATCTGCTAAAATCGAGCTTAATAACGAATGAGATACGCATTAACGTGGTTTTTTACGCGATTTTCTAAAGTTATAAAAATAAGTTAATAAACTAGGTGATGAAACAGTAAAACTCATGTATCAGAGGACATAAAAATATAAAAATGTCATATTTGACTAACTCATCTTAATACGAAAGCATGGACGTAAGAAACACCTCAAACAGACTTGAAACGTGAAAGTTACGATATTTCTACACATTTACACTATTCCTTACATGAATAGTGTTGGTTCGTTTTTAATAAAAAAAATTGCGAAACTTTTTAGAATCACTTAAATAATATTTATTCTTGTTTTAAACTTTAAAAATATTATTTCATAAAGACGATTAAATCATTTAACGATTACGAGATACAAATACTGATTATATTATGTATTAAAATTGCGATTTTAATTTCACAAAACTCAATTAGATGGTGATGTAGATAATAAAAAATTATATATGATGTTAGTTAATCAATGGTACTTTAGTACTTATATGACCTTATAATTGTTTATGGTTGATTCAGGCGTTTTTAGTGACGCATTTTCTCTTGTGAAAGGTATATTATTGATTAACTCACTCTGAGGTGGTTATAGCCCATCGTTTTACTGGTTTTGATACATATTTTTTGGGTAGGAACATGCTTTGTTTTTATAATATGGACGCTAGTGTGTTATTTTATATTGATTACGTGATTGCTAATTAGCGATAAACAATGTGTTCCACTTCTGAACTGTAATCACCTGGTGGGTGGATGCAGCGGCTGTTATAAATAGATCTATTTGGGGGTGTGCCTTCGTTTCGGGGTGATTAGCTATCACCGTGAAAAGCCGAATCGTATATACATGGCGATTTTGGCGATGTTCTGGGTTAGAACATCAATACGGCAATGTGGGCATTTTTATATTGCTATTTATTTATGTCGAAGCTTCTGTGTCCTGTGCACCTCTAGGTTTAAATAGTTTTGCCAATTTTGTGGACGTCGTGCACATGTTGCATAATCAAGGGAAATCTCTGCGGTTCTATTATTTAAATATAAACTATGATTCACCAACTGTATGTTGATCGTTTTAATTATTATGTTTCTTCTCGGATTTAAGGTACAAGGATACATTGGTGTCTATATTTTATGGAATCATGGCTAATAAGATTCAAAGTTGCATTGTATTTTTGGGGATATTATTCTGAAGTAATTCTTCACATTCTTTAAGGATGAACAAGTTAAAAGATGTGCTTTTGTTATCATAGTATTTTATTAAATCTAATTGTACATTTTTAAACGACACAATTCGGAGGTCGTTTCTATATATTGTGCATGTTTATTATGATTGTGACACGCCCCGGATATACATTATTCCGCTGCGACCCATTTTGGGGGTGTTACAGATTGGTAATCAGAGCCAAGGTTATAGAGAACCAAGTCAAATATTTTGCTGGACTATAACCGTTTTCAAACATTGCATTCATAAAAAGGGGGTTTTACGGGACATACACTAGTAGTTGCATTAGTTAGTTATACTAGATGCATTCATAATTAATATACGTGTTATATTATATTACGTATATACAATAAAAGCCTTGTTGAGGTATGATGGGTTGCACCATAGCCTCAGGACCATATATGATATACGCAGATTTTCTATGGGATAGATGAACACTAGAGCCTTGTTGAGGTATGGTGGGTTGCACCAAAGCCTCAAGACCATATATGATATGCATGCAATATGATAACTATGTGAAGTTAGATGAATGTAAAGGTTCGAGTATTGTCCAACGTCGACTAAATTTATTAATCAGATGTGTAACAATTCATGACTGAATCTTAAGACAGTTCTTGTTTGATGAGTTGCGAAATTGAGCCATGAGAAGTTGCTACACAACTCGGGGTGCTTAATAAACTCCCTCGAGGAGGGTTAGGACTCGTGGAGACAGGGTAAATCCTTAAAGGCATTATGTGAATCAATTATGCGTAACTATAGTGATAAGATCACTATATGTTGTCTGATATATCCAGACACACAACTTGCTACCTGATTACATTACGTGTTTATAGGGCATACATATAGATACATATATACGCATTCTCCTACGTATATCATACATTTATTTATATAAGAATTATTTACATAAATACCAGAACATTTGGCGAGGTAGTACGATAAGCTCATAGGACCTAAACGCTACCTAACGATTAAGTTATCAAATATGATACCTTACCATCATTCATTTAGGCCATGAGCGCATATTCATATTTCTTTCGGAGCACGACTTGGATAACTAAATAAAATCTTGTTTTATTACTCTTCTAATTTTGAAGAATAATGGCAACTGCGAATCAAGGGATGAGCGTTAAGGAAATTGAACGGATTGTAGCCCAACGAGTGGCTAATGCAATTGAGGCTATTGCTATTTATGAGACGAAAACCAACATGGCCCGCAAGTCAATGAGCCAGACCGAACAACAAGAATACAAGGTAGCAGAGAATGCTAGCAACAAGAGAAAGTAGGAAGGTATCCACGATGGAATCTCTAACCAACAACAACACAAAGGGCATAAACTGTTTAGGGCACACGCTGTTGGGCCAAAAAACAAGAAATATGCTGGATCTCTACCTCTGTGCAACAATTGCAAATTCCACCACAATGGACCGTGCACTATAATGTGCGGGAATTGGAAGAATGAATACCTTAGATCTCTACCTCTGTGCAAGAAGTGCAAATTTCACCATAATGGGACATGCACCATAAAGTGCGGAAATTGCAAGAAATTTGGCCACATAACCCGAAATTGTCAAACACCTACTGCTGCTAAGGATCCATGAACTCTCACCTGCTATGAGTGTGGAGGCTTGGGACATTGCAAGAGTAATTGTCCAATGGCGAAGTTTCAGAACCGTGTGGACAAGTATTTGAAGGGAAAAGCTTGTGGAGACTCTAACGCCACGACATCTGTCATCAACATCTAGTGGGAGACCTATTACCTAGTAAAACTTAAGTTGGAACTATCATAGACTCTATGTCTCTTAAGAATTCTCGTTGTATTTCTGTAAAATTTCAGTTGTACTGTACGAATGATTTCAAATTATCTATCAAGTTATGTATCACAAATTTCGTCAACTTTACTTCCGCTATCGGTTATGCAAACCAAATGGTAATACTATTTTGACGAAAATGAGCGTTGCATCGTTAGCTCTCAAATATACATAGTCTGATCACATATGTATATTTGGTGCATAGACTGATCATTTATGCATTCAGGAAGGACCATGCCATGCGGAGAGTAGTCACGTTAAAACTTTTGTCAGAATTCAAAATATCTACTGACTTTCTCGAGGAATAAAATTTTGTGTACCTATAAAACATATTTATCACAAGGAACTCTTACACCACCTTACTATATTCATAATAACCGAGTAAACTCTTACACTATCTTACAATAAAGTCGACATCACCTTACACCAAATCTTAGGCCAAAAAGGGCGAAGACGTATCCGTAATCATCCAAAGACAACCTGCCAATAATTCAGCCGTTATTAAGGGAATTGAGACCCGTACCAATGGAATCCTACATTAAGCTAACACAAGTTTACCTAACCCACATTAGGAGGATTTAGATGAGATTTACACCTCTTCATCAACACTATTCCAGAAGGCATTAGGTACCCGCTTGGATATGAGCACTTCTTACCATCTGCAGACTGATAGGAAAAGCAAGAGGGCTATTCAAACTCTCAAGGATATGCTACGTGATCGACCTTAGAAATGGTTGAGTTAAACATTTGCCATTGGTCGAGTTGTCATATAACACCAGTTGTCATACTAGCATTAAAGCTGCCCATTCAAGGCATTTTATGGTCGGAAGTGTCGAACACCTGTTGCTAGGCTGAGGTCGAGGATGCTCAACTCACCGGTCCAGAGCTTATACACGAGACAACCGAAAAGATCGTGCAGATCAAGCAAAGAATTCAAGCTTCCCGAGATTGCCAGAAGAGCTACGCAGACGTGAGACATAAGCCCTTAGCATTCCAAGTTGACGACCGAGTCGTGTTAAAAGTTTCACCTTGGACAGGGGTTATCCGTTTTAGTAAACGGGGGAAGTTAAACCCAAGGTATATTGGCCCTTTCAAGGTATTGGCTAAAGTGGGACCCGTTGCTTACATACTCGAACTACCTCAGCAGTTAAGCAGGGTTCATAGCACATTTTACTTATCCAATCTAAAGAAGTGTTTATCCGACAAGCCATTGGAAATTCCGTTGGATGAACTGCATATTGATAACAAGCTTCACTTCGTTGAAGATCCAGTGTAGATAATGGATCGTAAAGTTAAACAATTAAAGCAAAGCCGTATTCCAATTATCAAGGTTCGATGGAACTCCAGGAGAGGTCCTGAGTTTGCGTGGGAGCGGGAGAATTAATTCAGGAAGAAATATCCACACCTCTTCACAAAAACCACACCGTCGTCAAGTGACGCATCTTAAGCCTTGAGGACAAGGCTCATTTACCGGGGGAAGACTATAACACCCCGTGTTTTAGGTCATTGTATGACATCATTTATTTAGCTAATTAATTTTAGTTTTGTACGCGTCTAGTTTAATTCACGGATTTATAGTTTAATCACGTAAGTTAAAAGTTATCATTCAACGTAAACGGGCATCAATCAATTCAATGTTTACGTCAAGAAAGTGTTAAATAATTATTTTTGAGAATAATTATTGTCTTTATTTATTTTATTTTTTCGGTTACGTAAAGTGTTTACGTTTCGCGATAAATTAAGTTTAGGCATTCCCGAAACCACAAAAATAAATCTACGCTTCAACAAATGACCATTTTTATTTCTAAATGATCAAAGTTTATAAAACTTTACCCACTCTTATATATTGGGAAGCCCCACATTAATAGCAATAAACCAAGACTTATCAATGTTCAAGTATACATCTTTAAGTAAAACTACAACTTATAATAATTGCAAGTATACTTTCACTTTTATTTACTAGATAATATCTAGCAAACATTCTCCTCAAAACCATGAACTCATCTCATCTTTTAGGAACATAAAAACACAACATTAATCACAAGGACCAAGTACTTCCTTAAAAACCCTCATGGTGTCTTTTATGAATCTAGTCTTGATCTCATCTAGGTCCAAGAAGTATATAAGGAAAGTAGCTAGTAAGAAAGAACACACACTCTTCATTTCTAAGGTGAAAGTTCACAAAATCTCTCTTCCCTCTCCTCTCAAACCCACGGCATACAACAAGAACCATAAACCATCCATATAATTTTTATCTACTTCATTTCTAAGTAATCCTACACTATATCTAAGCTATTCCAAGGAGGTGTGAAGGCTTGATTAAGCATTTCAAGGATTAATCAAGTGGTTGCAAGTGAAAGTTTTCTTTAAGAAAACTAGGGTTTCTAAGCTTTGAAAGCTTTGGATTAATATCTAAACAAGGGTTTAGATATTATTTGCTATCATACTACATCTCATTAAAGTTACCTAAAACCCTTTATGTCTTTACATTTATGATTTTTGTATATATATAATGTTTATATAACTCATCACCATTAGGATACTTTTAAACATGAAAAATGTATTTTTACTTATGATTAGGGATTTGTACACTTTTACACATGTTATGTTGATGGTAATATCATGTTAAAATGGAGTTATAAGTATTGTATAATCTTGATTTAAGTATAAAAAGTTCAAGTATAAACTTGTAGTTAAAGGATACTTAAGGAAAGTTTATGTTGTCATGTGAGGTTAATGACTTGTTAATCTTGTGATCTTGAACATTTGGACAAATGTTGGACCTATGGACATTAATATATTTAAGACATAAGATATATATGGTTATAAAAGTCTTGTGGTAAGTTACTTGGTTGAAAAGTATATAAAACAAGTTATATAACTAAGTATACAAATTGATTTCAAAAGGGCTGATTTGGTTCATGTATTATGACAGCCAACTCATGTCTTAGAAAGATAGTACACCTCATGATGTTCCAAATATGTAAAGAACTCGAAAAACCGCCTTATAACGAAAAAGATACGATAAATATACGTTTTACGTTAATACCGGGTTATAAAATAAATTTTATAAAAAGTTACTATTTATCAGAGGTATTTATTTTTGAAAACATCATTAATATGATAGAACTTTTAATAACGAAGACGTACTCGAAAGAATCGCTAAAAACGGAGCTATAACGAATGAGATACGCCATTAACGGGTTTTACGATTTCTAAAGTTATAAAAATAAGTTAATAACTGGTATGAACAGTAAAAATCACTGTTCATCAGAGGACTAAAAATATAAAAATGTCAAATTTTGATAACTCATCTTAATACGAAAGCATGGACGTAAGAAACACCTCAAACAGACTTGAAACGTGAAAGTTACGATATTTCTACACATTTACACTATTCCTTACATGAATAGTGTTGGTTCGTTTTTAATAAAAAAAATTGCGAAACATTTTAGAATCACTTAAATAATATTTATACTTGTTTTAAACTTTATAAATATTATTTTATAGGCGCTTAAATCATTTACGATACGAGGAATACAAATACCTGATTATATATGTATTAAATGCGATTTAAATTTCACAAATCAATTAGATGGTTGATGTTAGATACTATGAATTATATATGATGCTAGTTAATCAAGGTACTTTGTACTTATATGACCTATAATTGTTTAGGTTGCATTTGGGCATTTTAGTGACGCATTTTTCACTTGTGAAGTATATTATTGATTAACTCACTCGAGGTGAGTTACATAGTATGTATTTACTGGTTTTATAATATTTTTGGGGTGGAGAAACATGCTTTATTTTTATAAATGAAGCCAAGTGGATATTTTATGTTGATTATGTGTTTCTTAATAGCGATAACCCAATGTGCCCAACTATCATGAAACTGTAAAATATCTGGAGGTGAGGCGTGGTGATTATAATAGATCTATTTGGGGGTGACGCCCTCGTTCAGGTGATTAGCTATCACCGGGAACGAACGTATAACATGGCGAATTTGGGATGTTCTGGGTTAGAACATCAATACGGGCAATGTGGGCAATTTTATATTGCTATTTATTTATGTCGAGCTTCAGTGTCATGAGCTTAGGTAAAACGTAATGCCAATTTTGTGACGAGTGCACATGTTGCATAATCAAGGGGAAATCTTGCGGTTCTATTTTATTTAAATATAAACCTATGAATTCACCAACTTTATGTTGATCGTTTTAAATTATGTTTTTCTCAGGATTACAAGGTACAAGGATACATTGGTGGTCTATATTTTTGGAATCATGGCTATAAAGATTCAAGTGCATTGTATTTTGGGGATATTATTCATGAAGTAAAATCTTCACATTTTTAAGGATGAACAAGTTAAAGCATGGTGCTTTTGTATCAAGTATTTTATTAAATCTAATGTATCATTTTTAAACGACACAATTAGAGGTCGTTCTTATATATTGTGCAATGTTATTATGAAGTGACACACCCCGGATATACATTATTCCGCTGCGACCCATTTTGGGGGTGTTACAATTGATGTTTTTTTTGATACGGGTGTTCAATATGATGTTTGGTTGGTTTAGTTAGTGATTTATTGGCGAAAATGGTGGTGGTTTTATGACGGTATTGTGATGGTTTTTGGCTTGTTGGTTTGGTGAATTTGCTCTGATAGCATTTTAAGAACAGTGAAGAGAGAGTATTTTGGGAAATTAATTTGTGCTAGTGGGGTTTAGTGCTAATGGCATCATTAGAGTGTTAAGGTGGTGTTTAGTTGTAGAATTTTTTTTTATGTTTTTCTGTTTCTAAATTCCTAGGGAAGAGGATGGTTTTTCTTCTCTAAAAAAGAGTTGAGAATTTTGAAAACCTGTTTAGATGGGAGTTGTATTTTTTTTTTTAAATGAAAAGTTGTTTAGATGAATCTATTTTCACTCATTTTTCTTTTCATATTTAATATTTTTTCATGTTAGCTTTTTTTCTTTTCATATTAGCTCTTTGTATACGATTATAAAAACAATAAAAAATAAAATACAAATGAAATTAAGCATATATTTAATTTCAATATACTCAAAATTAACATTACCGAATCATAAACATATATTTAATTTGTAGTATACTTGAAATTAACATTACCGAACATATATTAATCTCGATTATAAAAACTAACTCAAATCCTAACGTTAATTTAGAAAATTTAATTACATAGCATGTTATCAAGGTTGCTCCTTATCCTCGACGGTACGGACTATTAAACTTATCCCACAAGTCATTTGCAATTGAATCTCTAACATGAAGCATTTCCACATTGTCAGTCAAATCCAAATCCGAACCTTCTTGAACCACAATAGAGCTTTCGCTCGAAACTTCTAGATAATCTTCACCATATATTGTAAATAAATTATCGGCCCTATCTTCCATCCATATATAATTATGTAATGCACAACATGTGTGTGGAATCAATATTTGATTGTGTCTTAAGGGTTAGACGGTTATATCTATTTCAAAATATGTGAATCTTACTATGAGCACCCTCCAAATGCTGTTTCAATGACGTTTGCGAACGGAAGAACTGCATTTTAAGTTTAAAGAGTACCTTTTATCCCATCCACACATCTAATCCCCACGTTGTGCAATCAGACCGATGATACCGCTCACCCCGATATGGAGCCAAAAATCCTTTAAGATTTGAATACCCACTATCGACAACATAAAAATAATCTACACAAAAGTAGTTTTAGTCAATAGACATTTCTTTTATTAGATTCATGATAAACAAAGGCAAAAGGGCTATTTTCTTATCGTCAGCGGTTACAAATCATTAAAATTGCTCATTTAAACGTCAATCTCAGTTTATCACAATCGATAAATTCATGATAAACTGATAAGAAATCTTACCGCCTTTAGGCAGAGGAAACTTATTTTCAGGTCTGATTATAGCATCATAAAACATGCGTGAGTCATTAGCTGTTCCTTCCCAACCGGTATACACAAAAGTAAACATCATATCATGTGAGCAAATCGCCATCACATTTTGAGTAACAAGAACCGCTTTTCTGCCTCGAAATGACTTTTGTTTCGACGTTGGTTCCCATGCTGATACATGAGTACCATCGATAGCCCCAATACAATTCTACGTATAATTAACAAAATTGAATGAATATTATGAATACAGAGTATATATAAACAAAAATAGAAATATATAAATGAGTTAAGGTTCAGCTAGAAAAAATAGACGTAAATGAGGGGTTATAATGTGTATATGCATGTAATATTCCAACATTAAACTTTGGTGTGCATATATTTGTCTAATTTACTATATGTTCACAACCACACTTAACAAAAGGCATATGTTCAGAACCAAATAATTTGTCAGCAAGTTCACCCCCTCTATGCTACTTTCTTTGACAACAAGCACTACCAAGTCCAATTAGTGTGAATTTTAAAATTACAATACACACTTAATCTTGGTTTCCTAAAACTAAACTAAATTTTGATTAAGAACTATAGGTAAATGCAGCTGAATTTTGACAGTATATATAACAAAAATAAAAATCCGTAAAGAATGGGATACCATCTCGGAATCTGCTCGATTTCTGGCTGCCACTTCACCCTATCAACCACCTTTTTTTAACGGGACTGTAACTGCTAAAAGCCTTAATGCTCTTACAGCAATTTTAAACCACGAATGAACAGTCCTAGTAGAATGTTGAAATCGGTCGGTTATTATTCTTTGTCTTGTGCCATGGCATAAAATCCGCAAACTCATCGCCAAACCTTCTTCTACACTAACATCGCTAGTATCTCGTAGCAACTCCATCATCTTCAGTTTATCACACAAGTTCAAATACTTGGGGCTTCATTCATGAATGACTCCGTATACTGGATAGGATGCCCGCATAATATTTCTCGGACGTATTCTTTCCCACTAAGCATCGATGTCCAACAAGGAATTCGATCAATAAAAGCTTTGGTGTTTTATTTTAAAAACAAGAACATCATCATGTCAAACTCATCGTCATCTTCATCCGAGCTTGAGCTATTTGGACGCATAGATGAATTGTCAAGTACTTCCAGCATATACAAGTTTTTCATAGTTCTAAGAAATCGTACTCAGAACTCAGAAGAGTGCATAGATCAATAAAACATAACTAAATCAGACAAGATAATCTAGGATGGGCCCAAATCCATGTGCTTGCTTTTTTAGAATTAGTCAGACACCAGCAATTTTTCTCTTATAATGACAACAGTAAGATACAATTTAGAAGTAACAAACCTTCAGCGGTTGAACCGACCCGAATCAAGGAAGGGCCATTTGCTCCATTATGTACTTGAAATGAAGAACCAAGCGAACAACCTACTAAATGATAAGATACATAAGAAAAAGAACAACCAAACGGCTGAAGTGGGTATGTCTTCTTCCCAATTGTTACAACCCTACAACAATCCCGCGTTCTATCATGAAAAACACATAGGCTTGAAATAAAAGATACATAAGAATAAGATACATACGAAACGTCAACACATATATTTTTCTATAATTAAGTTCCAGAATAATCATAGCACATCAAGTCTTTAACATACTAGCAATCCAAATTCCATACATAACAGTAGCATAAGACATAATGACATCACATCTAAACAAGAGTACAAGAAAGATGCATAATAGAATAGGAAAAAACATTTTTTCTTTGATGTGCGGTTGTCGTAGGACTTCTACACGAGAAGTTTTACAACTTCCTAGGCAGTGCACCTAATCGTTGTAGTGTAGTATAGGCAAGACTCGGGGTTGTTTATCGTTCACTCGAGGAATAGGTTGAGAAGGCTTGATCACGGTCTAACAGAATTCTAAGAGTTGAAGGAAGATTATTTTTGTATTTTTATATTTTATAGAAAGCAAGTAAATCAAATAATTGGAGAGAGCGGTTTGGTTTTAGCTATTTGAACTAAATACTAATCTAAACCAATGGTGATAACAATGGGATAAAAGATTGTGTCTATTTAATCATGTATTACTCCATATATTGTTTCTCTTAGCGTTGTTGCCTTGTCACACTTGTGATGATCTATGTAACTATTTCCTAAAACATGAACGAATTACACGAACCCGCCGTCTAATTAGTATGCCGCTAGAGCAACGCACATGCAAGGTAGTATAACAACTATTACACGGCCCCTAGGAGTTTACTTAGTCCATGTGAAATACATTAAAAGTAGATCAACTATATTAAGGGGCAAGGTAGTATGAAGACTGTTATATCCTTTCTACATAATCACGTTTCTCTAGACATATCAACAACGATTATTGACAGAAAGCTGGTTTTCTAAGACCTAACGTGCACATTCATCACAAGAAGCAACACCACTAAGATCTACATTCTAAGTTTTATACAATCATAAATAAACACAATAGGAGGTTTAGCCAAGCATGTTAAAGATAAAGTAAGAGCAATAAATCAAACAACACATAGACATATTGAATGATTAAGTAAACCTTACTTGATTAAAACCTGAATTGGAAGAAGTACAATAGGGTTTTTAGGCACTAAAATCGTCTCCTACAGCTGCTAAACGAACTAGGGTTCGTACCCTCTTTTTATTCTAAAGTTACACACTCAAAACCCTAAATTCGGGTTTGTATATATAGGAAAAACGATGCGACGGCGTCGCGTTTTAGTCGTGACGCCGTCATAATAAGAATCTTCTAGATCTGCGTTTGAGTCGGTGCGGGCTGACGTCGTCTTGAAAGATGTGACGCCGTCACTTGATGAGTTGTGACGGCGTCGTGTATAGCTTGTGACGCCGTCTTTAGGCTCTGTAAGTACAAATCTTCAAGAGTCTTGGTGTTGGTTCGTAATCTCGTCCGTTTCTTCTCTAAATGAGCCCAAGTCACGTGTAATTCATTCAAATGTCTTCCAAATGAGAAATACCTGAAAAGGAACGATTAAGTACCTATTTTGGGCATAAATGCATGATTTTAGGGGTTAAACGACCCTAAAAAAGTGTATAAAATGACACCTCATCAAATACCCCTACACTTGGGATTTGCTTGTCCTCAAGCAAATGGGCTTTTCTATCTAGACAATAACAATATGAGGGGTCATTTTACCTACTCTTTAAACATATTCTACAACACAACCTTTTAGACCTCGTAATTAAAAGCACAGAAAGTATATACTAGCACCTCACATAAGTGTTTGGGATTCTCTCTTTCACTCGGGTGTATAATGAATTATAACATATGGGGGAAACAGAAAATCACACTCATTACCTGTCATAGCATATAAATTACCATAGGCTTGGTAAAGGATCAAACCTCTACCGCTAGGTGCAAGTATTATTCATTACTATCTAAGAGGTCTTTTAAAGGGTTGTGGGGTGTAGGTGTAAGATAACATATAATGAAAACGGAAACGGATGGGATACATTTGGGTGGTGACTTTGGGTGAATTTGGAGTGGAATGGTTAGCTAATTATTTTCACGAATACACGATGGTTTGGTTGCTAAGCCAAGACTCGGAAAAAGATATATAAACTCTACACAACTCTACATCAATCTTTTTCTTTTTTTTTCTCATATTTTTTTTAAATAACATAATACAACATAGGGGTTTATAACACGTACCCCTACACTTGAGTTTTTACATTGTTAGCTGTGATTTTATTAAAGTGATGGTCATTAAATACTCCTGAGCCTTGTATAAGTAAAACATAGTTTACGGGAATTTATTTAAGCTAGTTGGGCCTAGTTGTCTGGCTCAAGCCCATTTGTATTAAAGTCCGGCCCAACACAAAGCCTACAAGGCTAGTCCACTCTTGTAACTATATAAAGCCCTCTCCAAGTGTGGAGAGGGTGTTGCTTCAAATTTTCTTCTAATCAAGTAACCATTTTTCTCTTTTACTTTCTCTCTCTAGTTCTTTCTTTCTCTCTCTAAAATCTCTTTTTCTTATTTGTGTTTTGATGATGAAATGATATGGTTATCACGTGGTATCAAGAGCCAAGGGTACGTTTAGTGGTATTTGTTGTGTTATCACTCCTCTTAAAAATAACAAATTTCATACTTCTTAATTTTTTCTTATTCTCCTTGAAACGTCTTCAGTATTGTTGTGGTTATCAAATATCTCAAACGTTTTTGGGCTTTCTGTTAAACATTTCATTTTGGACTTATATTTCAGAATAGGGTGCGTTTGTGGTTTAAGCTAAAGACAAAAGAAGATATCATTTTTTTTTCACCAGTAGGGTGCGTTTTGTTTGTAGTTTAAAAAGAGTCACCACGTTTTTGTGTTAAATTCATCATCTCCGTTTCAAAAGCTTATTTGCTTAGCTTAACACAAGCGTATTTTTGAGCTCTTTATTGCGTTTAAGTTTAAGCTTATTTTCAAGCTTTTTCATGTTTTCTTTGGTTTAAGAGCTTACATTTCGAGCTTATTTGAGCTTATTATTTTCTTGACTTATTTTGTGGTCCAAACGGGTTCAAAGAAAACGAAGGAGACATAGATCCAAGTATTGAGGAAACAAGGACGTTGGTGTTTTGTTTTGTTGGTTTCTGTCAAAGACAAAACAAGGACGTTTGTACGGTTTTGGTTGTTTGTGAGTATCGAACAACTCCACACTTTGATTACCGAACAACTCCACAACTAGAATATCGAACAACCTTGTATCGAACAACCTCGCAAGTCGAACAACTCATCTGTCGAACAACCTTGTATCGAACAACCTTGCAAGTCGAACAATTCATCTGTCGAACAACTGTGTATCGAACAACTTTGCTATCGAACAACTGTGATATCGAACAACTCATTTTCTTTGTGTATCGAACAACTCATTCCATTGGGAGTCGAACAACTCACAAGCTTAACGAATCGAACAACCCATTATTCTTAAGGAAAAAATTCTCACGTTTATAAGTCGTTTCGGGTTTTTTGAGTTCGAGTGACGGTGCTCTATGGGACATTTAATCTATACCATCGTGTTCGTGACATTGTTTTGATCAACGTGGTGTATTTAGTTTTTACCGACGATAATCGAACGAGTTAAAAAGATCAAAAGTTCATTCGTGTTAAATTTATAAAAAATTCAAACAAAAATGATGAACAGTTAGAGGGAAAAGTTTAATTATATATATATACTATAATTGGGTGAAAACGCTGCCGTTTTTGGCAGCGTGCTACAGTGTTTTCGGCAGCGTGCTACAGTACCGGCCCAATGGGCTCTCATTTTGGGCCGGCCCATTTGACTTTTTTTTTTTTAGGCAACGTAAAAAAAACCGCTCGGCATAAAATAGAAAAAAAACTACAAAAATATTGACTTATTCAGATAAAAAAATACTCGCGACATGAGGCCCAACACATAAGCCCATATAAAAAAAACAAACTATTAAACATGAGACGAAAAAATAAACCGCACAAATAAAAAATAGAAAAGAATAAAAATAATATTTTAACGCAAAAATTAACCCGCACTATTAAAAAATACTCGCGACATGAGACCCAACACATAAGCCCATATAAAAAAAACAAAATAGAAAAGAATAAAAATAAAATTTTAACGCAAAAATTAACCCACACTATTAAACATGAGACCGAAAAAATAAACCCGCACAAAATACAATAAAAAAACGCCCTGCGGTAACGCGCGATTCTCATTTAAAGCCCATGTTCTATAATATTAAAAAAGAAAAAAGAAAAAACTATTAAACATGAGTCCGTAAAAATTAAAACCGCCAAAATAAAATAAAGTCCGCGTAGAATAAAACGACGTAGTTTTGTTCCACACGCTACAGTGCTCGGCCCTTTGGGCTCCCAATTGGGCCAACCCATTTGGTTTTTTTTTAGGCAATGTAAAAAAACCGCTCGGCACAAAATAGAAAAAAAAAATTACAAAAATATTGACTTATTAAGATAAAAAAATATCCGCGACATGAGGCCCAACACATAAGCCCATATATAAAAAAACAAATTATTAAACATGAGACTGAAAAAATAAACCCGCAAAAATAAAAAATAGAAAAGAATAAAAATAAAATTTTAACGCAAAAATTAACCCGCACTATTAAACATGAGACCGAAAAAATAAATTCACACAGAATACAATAAAAAAGCCATGTTCCCATAAAATTATATTAAAAAAAACTGTATAACCAAATTTGATTGTAAATCGAATTGTTATCGAGTTGTAATAGTGCACACGTTTTCGGTTTTATCAAAACGTGTGTTCTAGGATTTCATTTCATTCTCGAAAGTTAGCATACAAGTTGTAAAAGCTACACAAAATCTCGGTTTCATCGAGTTTTGTACTAGGAGACGTATTATCGAATGTTGTAATAGGCAAAATTGTTAGAAAATTTCCATTTGTAACTTTGATCGAATTTGCTATGACGAATTGTCCGAGAAATTGGTCCAAGAATTACTGCCGAGTTTTGCCTTGTCCGAGAATTTCGTCCGAGTTTGATATTTGACTTGTCCGACAAGCGTTCCGAGTTTATTCTTTGACTTGTCCGACAAGCATTCCGAGTTTGATATTAGACTTGTTCGAGAACTTTTCCGAGTTTGCTCTATCTGATATCTTACCGATTTTGTTACTGGATTTGTTACCGATTTTGTTACCCGATTTGTTACCGATTTTGTTACCGGTTTTGTTACCGATTTTGTTACCGAATCTGTTACCGAATTTTGTTTCCGAATTTGTTTACTGAATTTGTTAAACCGGATTTGTTTAAACCTAAAACAAAATTTTATCAAACCACAACACAACTTTATCATCTTAAGATCCGTAATCTGTTCATAACAAACATCATTTTGCAATGTCGACTCAACAAGACATCAATGCTTTTAGAGCACAACGACTTGCAAACACACATGATCCAACGACTTTAATGGAAAACTCTCTGACACCGTTTCACCTAGATCAATCATCACTCATTACCAACCTACAACATCCACAACCCAACAACAACTTTATCCCACAACCTTCATTCAACACGAACTTCATGCATCAACCAATGCAATATACCAAAGACACTTTAGATCTCACAACTGCAATGAACACGGCACTTGATCGCCTTGCTAAAGCACTTAAGCTAAACGAAACCTTTCCTACAACCAACAACCAAAGAAGTTTGTCAAACCCTTGAAACACTCAAATTGCTCAACCGGGTATGAATACGAGCCAAGATATCCAAATGCTAATGGTTGATGATAATATTGGGAACCGGTTTACACAGACAGCCGGTATGTCTGTTGGGATTCAGAGTGGGCAAATTGCAGTTCAGAATGTCGGGAATATGGATAGGATTAGCGTTGTTACAGGATTGCAAACCAGTATGGGTTTGGAAATGTTGTATTAGGACGGGTTGAGGGTAATAGTAATGGTAGGAATGATAATTAAATAAGGTGTGTCAATGGTTATGAAGAGGGTCATCATCATGCCAGCACCTGCACAGTAAAGCCATTGAAACTGGATGATGCTTATCTTCAAAAACAGATACAAATTGCTTAAAAGGAAGAAGCTGGGATCCAACTCACTCAAGAGGAATTTGATTTCGCGGCTGATGCTTGTGCTAGTGAATAAACTAAGAGAGTAAAAGTGAACTGCACTTTAGAGGATACACTGCAGCAAGCATCGACATCGGGTACTCAGTCTGACAAAGCTCCTATCTATGACTCAGATGGATCAACTGAGGTACAACTTCATGACAAGTGAAATAATGATGAGATATTTAATATGTTTACTCAAGAGGAGCAGTATACTAAGCTACTCGAGCCCAGTCCTGAACCACACCAAGTTTAACAGAATGATAGTAATATTATTTCTATGGCTTCCAGTGTGGAACAAGGTGGGGGAACAGTAGAACAACATTCTGCAACTATTAAGGAAACACGTGCGTACCAAGAATCATTGTTGCTTAATTTAGTTGCAGAAGTTGAGAAAGTCAACATGGTCAATTGCAAAATGAGAGAAACAAATGCTAAATTGACCACTGAGCTTGATAGATATAAAAATCAAGAAAAGTGTTTTGAAATTAGTCAGGACAAATACGAAAAACTTGAAAGGTGTTATCAACAGTCTGTTTATCAAGAACAATGTCTTACTAAAAAGATAAATACACTTCACTTAAGTTCAGGTAAACAAATAACAGCGTTGAATGAGGAAATTTCAAATCTAAATAAACAGCTTTCAATGGAAAAATCAATTGTTTCTTCTCTTCTTGAAGAAAAGAAAAGGTTGAAGTCTGATTTCAAAATACACGAAGACGAGCTTCTTGATAAACATATTCTTCTTGAGAATAAAATAAAGGAATTAGATAATATTTTGGTCAAAATGGGTTAATCGATTCAAACGATTCACATGCTTTCACCTAAGCCATACTTGTTTTACCACATCGAACAGAAAATGGCTTTGGGTTATCAAAATCCTTTTTATCTCAAGCAAGCTCAGCAGAAACAACAGAGTTTGTATAATGGCAAAGTTCTATTAGAAAAGCATGATCCTCCTATTGTACATGATTCAGAAGAGACACTGCAACTTGCTCAAGAGAGTCGTTTGAAAATGAAACAATTGAACAAAGAAATAAAACCGGCAAATTATACTAAGATCAATCATCTTTCGGGGGTTTTTGTTTCTTAAATGGCCAAGTCACGTGAAGAGTCGTATTTTTCAAATACTTCCAAAACGGTCACTGTTTCAAAATCGATTTCAATACCAAATGAAGAATTTTCGAATGATGCTACTTCAAGTGTTGCACGAAAATTTCTAAATGAGGTAAAAAGCACCATTGTGACTCTTTAACGTGTTGTCAAACATAAAATGACTTTAGAAATACACAATTGGTCGTCTACTGCTCATCGAGAGATTTACAAAGTTTTAAAAGATGAAATTTTTCCTATCGTCAACCAAGTTGATGCTAGACTTCAAAATTTTGAAATACAATTTTTGAAAGAAGCAGCAGACTTTGTTCAAGACTTTAAATCTCTTGCAAATAAGGCTGATGAATCTCTTGACAAGCAGAAGACATTGGAACGTGAATTCGATCGTCTCTTGGAAGCAGTTGTCAGTCAGGAAATTATGTCCATTGTACAAGATAATTCTGTTGTAGATACATCAAATCTCCAAACTGAGCTTGCTCGTACAAAAGAAAGTTTTGAAAAATGTATCATTTAAAAGGATACTGAATATACTAAACTTTGGAATGAATGGCACAAAAAATGTGAAGAATGCAAATATGACAAAATTTCGTACGATAAAGCTTATAATGACATGCAACAAACGATCGAACGGTTGCAAGCTCAGTTGGGAAATCTCAAGGGTAAAAGTAAGGATACTTCATGTGCATCAGATACCCTTGACCCTTTATCTCAGAAACTAGAAAACGAGAACGTAGAATTAGAGTTTCAGGTTAGGAATTATAAAAAGGAAATTGCTCATCTCAAGACCACATTCAAAAACCTGTTTGACTCTATCTCTGTGACACTTGCTCAGACCAAAACCTTAACTGACTCCTTGCAAACGCAACTCCAGGATTCCATTTATGAAAATGCTAAGCTAAGAGCCCAGTTATTTGATAAGGTTTCTAAACAAAAGGACAAAATCAAAGGTACGAGTGTGAATACTAAGTTTGCAAATCAATCAATCTTGGGGAGACCGTTTTTGCAACCAATCAGAAACAACTTTGTTGTGAGACAACCAAATGTATTTCAATCTGAACGTCCAAAATTTTCAAACAATCAGACTCCTCAAAAGGTTGATAAGACAAATGATTTGTCAAAACCAGTCACTTCAAACTCGATACCTAGCGCTCATGAATCAAAAGTTGTGAATATCACGAAAGTGATTGCCCCAGGAAGGCTTAGGATGAATCCCACAATGAACTCTAGGGTAGACAAGTTTGTGCCTAACAAACATGTAAAAGCAAGCGTTAGGACAAATCCAATCACTGGTTCACAACCTCATGTCATCACTAAGAACGATGTAACTTCCAAAACAAATGGTTTCTCTCCTAAAGACGTTAAATGCACTACTAGGACCAGAAGACCGCAGCTTAGGAACAATCATATGAGTGATAAGGTCCCTTTTAAGTCTAAGAGTAGTTGCCTCTCGAACGAGTTAGAGAAAATAGAAGAAAACCATAGGAGTTTACTGTCTTTTAACTATCCGGACCATACGTCATCGGAATGTAATAACATTAAGCTTGCAATTCAAAATAAAAAATCTGAGGTTATTTATGCTACATGTAAGCAATGTTTAATTACCGCTAATCATGATGATTATGTGCTTCAGTATGTGAATGGCATGAAATCTAAAAAGAAAAACCAAAGTGCTAATGTTTTAAAAAGTGCCAATCAAACGAAA
This sequence comes from Tanacetum coccineum, assembly GCA_026074375.1. Classification (NCBI taxonomy): domain Eukaryota; kingdom Viridiplantae; phylum Streptophyta; class Magnoliopsida; order Asterales; family Asteraceae; genus Tanacetum; species Tanacetum coccineum. Next base: position 30,594 of record BQNB010044130.1, read on the forward strand.
TATATGGCTCAGGTCTGGAAACCGAAAAATGTAGGGTCCAAAGAAAAACTTGCTTCACCCAAGCCTAGATCACCTAGATCTTGCTTTAAGTGGTCACCAACTGGTAGAATGTTTGATCTTAAAGGAAAAATAATTACAACCAGTGAATCTGTGTGTCAATCTGACTGCTCTAAAGGTGATAATGCATGTACTCCTAACCCTCAGGAACCGATCATCAAACGGTTTCCAGTTTCAATTGTCTCTATGACCGGTTGTCAAAATTGGTTTGATACTCTGCTAATTCCATTGCTTTTAGAGTATAAACCAAAGGACAAAGAATATCATGGAGACAATAAGAGTGACATTTAATGAGCTTTCAGCAAATGGCTTTTGAACAAAGCAGTTCAAAACCCGGACTTCAAACACAAATGGTTTTTGAACACATCAGTTCAAAACCCGGACTTCAAACACAAATGGTTTTTGAACACATCAGTTCAAAACCCGGACTTCAACGACAATGACGTTTGTACACTGCAGTTCAAGCCTCGCACCTCAATGTCAACAAAATGATGTTTAATCACAGTAGTTCAAGCCTTGGTCCTCATAGGCAATGGCTTATGTTCACTTCAGTACATAACCCGAGATTCAGATATCAGGGGAGTGTACGCTTCAGTGCGCTTTACCTTCAAAAGAAGAGAAATATTCTTGTTTTCAAATCAGTTGAACATAATTTTTCAAGAATTTTTCAAAAGGATTTTCAAAAATTTTCAAAATTATGTGTTCAACACTCCCTTCTCATGTCACTTTTAAAATTCGAATCATTCTTTATAAGTGGATCATTTTTTAAGGGGGGGCTTTTTGAAAACCAACTTTTAATGCTTTTAGACACATCCTCTCATATCTTTCTTTGTGTGTCTAAAACATTTCAAAACTGTATATATTTATCAGAAAAGCAAAATATAAAATTATAAAACCTATAAAAGCAAAATATAAAATCAAAAAATTTCAAAAATACCAAAAATAATCTTCTCCGACATGTCTCTCGACATTCGATAACATTTACGCACCTAGAAATGTTGATTAATATTGACACATGTGTATCAATGAAGTTCGAGCGAGAGTTTCAAAAAGTTTTCAAAACATGTCTCTTTAAATTTTCTCTATGACTTCTAAGTAAATGTCAGCTTAGGACTCGGTCTCTAAAGAAAAGAAAATGTTCATTTATGTACATTTATCCTAAACAACAGGAAGTTCATATCTTCTCGGTCTTGAGCAATGTCATACAAACATTCAAAGTTTGTGAATGCTCAAGAGAAGCACCAAGGAAATGATAATTAATAAGATAAATATAAAATTATTTTCCTGTTGAGCACAATTTTTCAAGATATTTTCAAAAAGAAAATTTCAAATTCTTTCAAAATTGTATGCTCAACAAACTCCCACTCTAAGTTTTCACTCTAATCTTTTATTGAGGGGGAGTATAAAACTATGATTCATTTTGCATGCTCGTATGTTTTCTTAAAACTTAGTTAGACTCATGTGAATTACGGGACATTAACTTGTTTTTAATTCACGTAATTTTAAAAATTGTCACCACATATGCAATTTTTAAGGGGGAGAATAGTGATTAAAATGTGATCAATACGGATAAAAACGATACAACTTTCAATCTATAAGTGCGTTACCCAACCTTGCATGTTCAAAACTCTTTCAATATATGGTGCAAATGTGTAGGGTGGAGCTTTTTTGGTAACCTAAAAACTCTTAATGTGCATAAATGATTTTCTAAGACACGTTGATTTTAATTTTTATCAAAGGTTTTATAGATCCTCATGCAATACCCAAAGACCACCAACTGTGTCCTCTTAAAGGATTATAAGGTTGATTAAGGTTGGTACGTTCGTTCATATCCAGCCAGAACTGAAAGGGATCTACCCAGGAAAACTCCATTAGATAAAGTAGAAGTTCTAGGTATGATTGAAAAAAAGAGTAACGTAAGATCGGGAAAAATGTTATCCAAGGCACGATTTAACACCAAACTAACCCAACAAAGGTGATAAGAGGACGCGTTGGCTTAAAATTGAAGGAGTTGACGATTAAAAGAATTATATGAGATAAGGGTGAAAGAAAGAAGCCCTCCATACAACCCTATGCAGAAACCTGGGTCAATTCATAATCTATCGCACTCACAAAGAAAAAGAAAAAATGAAAAAATTCTGATATTAAAGACTAGTCATCATGGACCCAGTGATGCAAGGCACAACCCATCCCAACTACTCAGGCTTCTCTAAAAGAAGTATTGTTTTCATTTTACATAGAGATCAACACGTTTCCCAATAGCTTTTTGTATGTGGTTTAATTACACATACTATATATATATATATATATATATATATATATATATATATATATATATGTGTGTGTGTGTGTGTGTGTGTGTGTGTATTGTATAACATAATACATCACTTAGGGTTTATAAATACACCCATACACTTGAGTTTTAGAACTCATAATTACAATCTAACTAATGAACCAAATTGAGGTGGATCAATATAACATGGAGCTTATTAAGCCTTATTGGGGGTAATAAATTACTTTTTCTCTAATTCTTCATAAGATAAATACTACCATGAATCCCAATCGTCCCAAAACTATATTTACAAGGATAAGGACTTAGCAACCGTGTACTCAATAATTAAATTGGGTTAAATACAAAAATGTACTAAAAGCGAGTACATAAAAGGTAGGCTAAGGCTTTTTGGGTGTAACTATTGGTTTAGGGGTGACAATGCTCTTCATTAATAGTCCGGATTAACCAGAAAATTATGAGAACCGTCAAAAAGGATAGGCTCGGAGGGTTGTACTAGGGGTATCCTGCACTAAAGGTGAGTGCATGGAAAGGATGTGGGATAGTTATATGATCGGTGTGACCATCATAACAATTACAGATTTAAAACATTGGTTAATCCTAATGCCTCTTATCAAGCAAATCCTAATACTTACTATGCGGTCTCGGGATGCATCACTAAAACAAGTTCTAGAATTTAATATGCTACCGGTACACTCATATGAATTTTACTAACACCAGACATTCCAGAAAAGGCGACGAAGACCACACGTACACATCCGTAACGACGGAATAGACACATGTGACTGCTCACTCCTTAACTCGAACCGGGTAAAGATAAAATCATCTTGGGTTACCAACGATGGGTACCCGAATTCCTAAAGATCTAAGGGCGAACCTCACATTTTTGGGGTGGAATTTTGAGGGTTATTGTGCTAGTCATATAAATTCCTATCCATGGGACGCTAGTAATACTCGGTTTTCGTTGGTATGTGTCGTAAAAAAATTTAAATTTTGGTAAAAATCACCCTTTTATGCTATGTTTTGATATATTACCCATCTTTTTAAGGACAAAGCAAATGACAAATGAAAGAATAGTTTCTAAGGCTTATTTCCCCTACACTTATTTTGAACATTGTCCCCAATGTTCTCTAGAAGTACCCGTTAAAACAGATAAAGGGAAAAGAAAACAAGGAAAAGAAACTAGTACTCCCCTGGTTTACTCAATAATGGAGAAGAAACATGCGATAACTAGTTAAATCGTCCTCCGAGAATCATCCAATGAAACTTCCTAAGAACTTCCAAGCTTCTCCTCATCAAATATAACCTGTAATCAAAGACAAAGACAACTATACCAAGCATAAAATGTGCGTTTTACCAATATACAATGTGAATTTAGGGTTCGACTCGATAGATAGGATGAAAGAATTGTTAAACTCATTAGGTTTTGCAAGTTTATAATTGGAGGATACATATATTAAATGTTATGCAAGTTTTATTTTTCAAAAATAATTAAAAACTTTGAGTTTTCTGAACCTGGGCGTTTGACGCCGTCAGGGTTGTGGTGACCCCGTCACAGGTGTCGTGGTGATGGCGTCGCGTGTTAATCGTGACGCCGTCTCCATAGTCTGTGAAAATGAAATTTTTGTTTTTAATAAAAATTTCCTGCACTTGATTCCATAAGTTAATTCCTATATAAGTGGCTGTACAAAACCTAAGATTTAACAATTTAATCATATGACTCAAAAATGACGTGAATTAATCTAAATAATTTGTTTTGCATGTTTGAATTTGGCTCAAAAGCCGGATAAATTCCCCTACACTTATTGTTTGCAAAATACCTTTGATTGAAATTAAGATGAGGTTAAAGAAAATGCAAAGCATGATTACAAGATATTTCAAACATAATAAAACAAACTATGAAGAATAAGACACACATAACACTCCTAATTGTAGGAAAAGTAAATTGGGTTGCCTCTCAAGAAGCGCTTTTCTTTATTAACGAGTCTTGTAGCTAGACTCGAAGTCACACGTCCTTACGTGACTTCTCCTTCATTTTCGAGAGTTACATCATCATCCTTGTTGGTGTCCAATAAGTTATTTTGATGTGGCTTCACCCGTTGTTTATTCACAATAAATTCGCTTCCTTCCTCATCGTACAACTCAATTGCTCCATTTTTCATGTCTTTGCTTACCGAAAATGGGCCATACCATCTTGACTTAAGTTTCCCAGGGAATAGTCTTAATCATGAATTAAAGAGAAGTACCTTATCTCCTTTTTCATAGTTGATTGGCAATTTTATTCGTTTATCGTGCCACCTTTTTGTTCTTTCCTTGTATGAGATGGACGATTCGTAGGCGTCAAGCCTCATTTAGTCTAACTCATTAATCTGTAAGAACCGGTTTTCCCCAGCTTTCGTAAGGTCCATGTTGTAGTTTTTTATGGCCCAATATGCCTTGTGTTCCAATTCGACAGGGAGATGGCATGCCTTGCCATAGATTATCCTAAACGGGGTCGTTCCTAAAGGGGTTTTGAATGCTGTCCGAAATGCCCATAATGCATCATCTAATTTGTATAACCAATCCTTCCTGTTGTTCCTAATGGTTTTTTTGAGAATATGCTTTAGTGCGCGGTTTGTATTCTTGACCTGACCGTTTATCTGAGGATGATACGCTGTGGAGAACCGGTGAACCACTCCATACCGTTTCATTGCTTTCTCCATTTGGTAGTTGCAGAAATGAGTACCCCTATCACTAATAAGGGCCTTTGGTATTCTAAATCGTGCGAATAGTCTCTTAAGGAAGTTTACTACGTTCCTAGCATCACTGGTGGGAAAGGCTTGAGCCTCTACCCACTTGGATACGTAGTCGATGGCAACTAAGATGTATTTGTTTCTGTTTGATGAGGGGAAAGGTCCCATGAAGTCTATCCCCCACACATCGAATATTTCACAGACTTGGATGTAATTTTGAGGTGCTTCGTCTCTCGAGGAAATGTTTTCGGCCCATTTATGCGCATCACGAAAGACTTGTGGCCAGTAAAACCTGGCTTCAAATACTTTCTTAGCGGTTGTGGCGATGCCATGATGTCCTCTGGATGGTCCGCTGTGACATTGTCGAAGAATTTGTGCTGCTTCATCTCCGGCCATGCATCTTGGTATGATCTGGTCAGCATATTGTTTGAATAGGAAGGGTTCGTCCCAAAAGTAATGCCTTAAATCGCTAAAGAATTTTTGCTTCTCTTGGCGGGTAGATCAGAAGGGTAGTATTCGGCTAGCTAAATAGTGAGCGTAGTTGGCATACCATGGTTCATTACCCTTGTCGAAGACTGCCATTAATCGTTCTTCAGGAAATAAATCCCTTATTTCAGCTCTGGTTAGCCTTCCTAGGTTGGGGTTTTCAAGTCGGGAGAGATGATCGGCTGCAAGATTTTTAGCACCTTTCTTATCACGGATTTCGATATCAAATTCTTGAAGTAGCAAGATCCATCGAATTAGGCGTGGTTTTGCATCTTGTTTCATGAATAAATATCACAGGGCAGAATGATCCGTGAAGATGATGGTCTTGGATAAGACCAGGTATTGACGGAATTTGTCAAATGCAAACACAACGGCCAGAAGCTCTTTCTCGGTAGTTATGTAGTTCTCTTGTGCTTCGTTCATTGTTTTGCTGGCATAGTGTATGGGTTAGAAATGTTTGTCGATCCTTTGTCCTAGTACCGCCTCAACAACATAATCACTTGCATCGCACATGATTTCAAATGGTAATGACCAATCTGGTTTGATCATGATTGGTGCTTGTGTTAGTTCACGTTTTAATGTGTCAAATGCTTATATGCAGTCTTCAGAGAAGTTGAATGGTGCATCTTTAACTAGGAGCTGGGTCATTGGGCGCACGATTTTTGAGAAATCTTTTATGAACCTTCTATAAAAACCAGCGTGTCCTAGAAAGCTTCTAATGGCTTTTACATTCGTTGGATATGGAAGTTTGGAAATTGCCTCGATTTTTGCTTTATCGACCTCAATTCCAGAACCTGAGACCTTATGCCCGAGGACGATTCCTTCCTTTACCATGAAATGGCATTTTTCCCAGTTTAATATAAGGTTGGTTTCCTCGCACCCCTTTAGCATCTTTTCCAGATTTTTGAGGCAGTGGTTGAAAGAACTACCAAAGACGGAGAAGTCGTCCATAAACACCTCCATGATATCCTCGATAAGCTCATGGAATATTGCCGTCATGTAACGTTGAAATGTGGCTGGGGCATTGCATAATCCGAAGGGCATTCATCTGTATGCAAAGGTCCCGTAAGGGCAGGTGAATGTGGTTTTATCTTGATCTTCAGGGGCGATAGGGATCTGAAAGTATCCAGAAAATCCGTCAAGGAAACAATAGTATTCGTGCCCAGCTAATCGTTCGAGCATCTGATCGATGAACGGAAGTGGAAAGTGATCTTTTCGGGTTGCGTTGTTCAGCTTACGATAGTCGATACATATGTGCCACCTAGTGACCGTCCATTGTGGGATGAGCTCATCCTTCTCATTCTTCACTACGGTCATCCCCCCCTTCTTTAGGACAATCTGGACAGGGCTTACCCATGAACTGTCAGAGATGAGATAGATTAATCTGGCATCAAGGAGTTTTGTGACTTCCTTTTTGGGGTTGGACACTTGGTTTGAACTCATCTTCCATGAGGATTTTGTGGGTACAAAAGGATGAGTCAATTCCTTTGATGTCAACGATACTCCAGGCGATTGCCCCTTTGTGATTTCGAAGAACCTCGAGGAGTCTAGTTTTTTCGTCGATGGATAATGCTGATGAGATGACCACTAGGAGTTGATTGTTTTCCTGGAGGAAAGCGTACTCAAGGTGTTCGGGTAACTCCTTTAATTCAATATACAGACAAAAGCTGGTTTTCTAAGACCTAACGTGCACATCCGTCACAAGAAGCAACACCACTAAGATCTACATTCTAGGTTTCATACAATCATAAATAAACACAATAGGAGGTTTAGCCAAGCATGTTAAAGATAAAGCAAGAACAATAAATCAAACAACACAGAGACATATTGAATGATTAAGTAAACCTTACTTGATTAAAACCTGAATCAAAAGAAGTACAATAGGGTTTTTAAGCCCTAAAATCGTCTCCTACAGCTGCTAAACGAACTAGGGTTCATACCCTCTTTTTATTCTAAAGTTACACACTCAAAACCCTAAATTCGGGTTTGTATATATAGGAAAAACGACGTGACGGCGTCGCGTTTTATTTGTGACGCCGTCGTAAGATGAATCTTCTAGATCTGCATTTGAGTCGGTGCGGGCTGACCCCGTCTTGAATGATGTGACGCCGTCACTTGATGAGGTGTGACGGCGTCGTGTATGCCTTGTGACGCCGTCTCCAGGCTCTGTAAGTACAAATCTTCAAAAGTCTTGGTGTTGGTTTGTAATCTCGTCCGTTTCTTCTCCAAATGAGCCCAAGTCACGTGTAATTCATCCAAATATCCTCCAAATGAGAAATACCCAAAAAGGAACGATTAAGTACCTATTTTGGGCATAAACACACGATTTTGGGGGTTAAACGACCCTGAAAAAGTGTATAAAATGACACCTCACCACAGAGTATATTTCAGTAACATTGAGATACTATTGTATTGATATTTTGTAATGAATGATATACGTTTAGAACCGAAAACATGTCTTGTAAGTAATGCGAATTGAAAAAAAAAACTAAAACAATGCTTTTAAGCTTTACGAGTACATCCTCTAAGCCTAGCTCTTTTCGCTCTTGTCGGCTGTGGAAATTTCAATGAACAATCCTGGAATTATGGCCTTCTTTTTCTCCACATACATCACATGTCCTCCTCTTATTACTTTAGTGCATCATTCTGTAATTCTATTGCATTACAATGTATATCCTACTGCATGCAGTGTTTTAAAAGGCGCGCCTTGGCGGCGCCAAGGCGTTGCTAAGGCGTGAGGCGTGACCTCCACGTTACGAAATGGATCAAAGCGTCGAATTTAGGCGTGACGTGAGATGAGGCGTGAAAAGGCGCAATAAGGCAAGCAAAGGCGTGAGGCGTGGCGGGTTTTTTAGATTCAACTATGAAAATTTTAACTTTTTTTAAATGAAGAATATTAAATGTAAGGATTGTTTCTTACTTTATTTATTATGTACAACGCTTTATGCAAACTCAATATATATGAAATAAAATATAAATATTTCATATTTTGTGTCGCCTTAAGCCACGCTTTAAAAACGTAAAAGCTTCGCCTTAGCCGCCAAGGCGTGAGGCTTAGGCATGCCACCACGCCACGCCTCACGCTATTTAGAACCTTGACTGCATCAGAATATATTATACTGCTTTGATATCTATACAATCTGAATGCGAATTATAAAAAACAATTCTTTTAAGCTTTACGAGTACATCCTTTAAGCCCAACTCTTGTCACTCTTGTCGGCTCTATTGGTTTCTTGCCTTTCTTCGACGGTGGCAATTTCAATGAACATTCATTGGTATTATGGCATTCTTTTTCTCCACATACACTACACGTCATCGTCTTATTACTTTAGGTCATCACCATGTTATTCTACCTAAAAAAACACATAAACAATATATATTAACACCGTGATGCACTTGATATAAAACTGTAATGCAATACATTTTGTCAATGTGATTCACTAAATATGATGCTTAATTCTCCTGCATTACAGTTATATAATATTCTAATGCATTACAGTCTTATATTCTACTGCATTACAGTTATTATAGTAAACAAAAAGAAGAAGAAAATCTAAGTGCTAAATAGTTATCTGTAATGCAATACATTCTGTCAATATGATGTAGTCAAATATACAATTTAATAAAGTATAATTTAATGCAGTAAAATTTGCACTAGTAAAATATATAATTTAATGCAGTAAAATTTACAATATGATATAGTAAAATTTACAATATGTTGCAGTAAAATATACAATTTAATGCAGTAAAATTTACACTGTGATGTAGTAAAATATACAATTTAATGCAGTAAAATTTACAATGTGATGCAGTAAATTATACAATTTAATACAGTAAAATTTAACAGTAAATTTAACACTGTGATACAGTAAATTTTACACTGTGATGCAGTAAAATTTACAATGTGATGCAGTAAAGTATATGATTTAATGTAGTAAAATTTACACTGCGATGTAGTAAAATATACAATTTAATGCAGTAAAATTTACAATTTGATGCAATAAAATATATAATTTAATGCAGTAAAATTTACAATGTGATGCTAGTAAATTATACAATTTAATGCAGTAAAATTTACATTGTGATGTACTAAAATTTACACTGTAATGCATTAAATTTTACAATATGATGCAATATTTAGTACCAAAATTAGATAATAACTATATTTAAATATTTTTTTATAAAGGTAAAATGTATTAAATAAAATGAAAGTTATTTATAAGTAAAAGGACCAAGAAATGTACTAATTATGACAAACGCCAAAAATACCAAACTTGTCTAGAAATAAAAGAGGACATTGACAAGCCCATTCCAATACAAAATGACCAATAACGAAACTACTAATGACAATAACCACAATGAAAAAAAAGGAATTAACATACAAACTAATAATATCAAAGACTAAGACTCTATAGTCAACACTACTATCCATAAGCAAAATGAAGATCTCAATCATTTGCGGATCTTGTTGCTTGGGTTTCTTTCTCCACATACACTACACGTCCTAGAAAAAAACATCACGAACTTCATTATGTATCGAATCTGAAGCACCAACGCTTCTGGAAAAGCAATTTTTGATGGCTTGTTGTTCTTTAACCATCGTTTGTGAACAAAGAATCCGTGACGACATAAAAGCCCATGCGACTCATATCGATTACAACTACATTGAACGTTCATACCAGACTTAAATCACTCGAACAGTTTCAACATCTGTAAATTGAAAGCATAAAATGTTAAGAAACTATAACATCTAGTGCATCATAGTCTTAAATCCAATGCATCATAGTGTAATATCTACTACATCACTCCTGTAAAGTTCATCACACCTATTAATTCATTGTTGTAGTTTACAAACTCAAATAAAAAACCTTTGTGCTCATGGCATGCAATACAGTCCAAGGGATACCATAGATGCAGGCAAATTGCTAAATCGCATAAATACAGGTTTAGTTTATTTGTTCCATGATGGTTACTATTGTGTGAGCGATTATCAATCCTAACAGCATTACCTGATTCCATTATTTATGAAAAAGAAATAAAATAATAATTTCAGGACCCTATTTAAGAAAAACTTGCTCATTAACTAAGTAGCAAAAATATAAAAAAAAATACTTACTAAAACAACATAGATCAGGCCACAAGCAAGGAGTGCGTAACTTTCTATGTCTTTGAGAAGAAGAAGTGCATGCCGCTCCATGTAAATATCAGGATAAGCTCTTGTCATGACAGTAGAAATAATATAAAACTACATAAACTCACATATTGTACGACTCAAAAAAGGCATATGATACTCCACCTCCCCATCCTGCAACCCTTAGTGACCTGGTATAACTATTTAGTAAGCTAAGTAAACATATCAACACCATGTATGAACTCTGGTGGTTATTACTCATTCCCAAACGGTTCTAATGAATTATGTAAAGAATATTGAATAACTCTCAAAATTTACTTTGCAAAATAAAAAAGGTCTAAAAATCCCTTTAGAAGAAGAATAAAACGTTAAGAACTAATATATGTTATGATTTAAAAACCTCGAGAAAGGTACTTTATCAAGGACAATAGATCGCTTGATCACACGAGAACATTTGTGAGATGACACATTTGCATAAGATTTGTTTTGGAAAAAAAGCATGACACATAGAACCACAGAACCTGGTAGATGAAGGTTAAAAATGACCATATAAGGTCAAGCAGAGAGAAACATTTTACCCATAGTTCATGGAATTTTGGTTATGCCAACAAACTGGCAGGCATCCTTGTGAGCACGGTTAAAAACTGTATCATGTGTGCATTATAATCAGATGAAAAATATGTAGCCATGAGTCTAGATTTTGTTGTTGTATGTGTGAAGTTCCTAGATTTGGAAAACATAAATTATAATGCTATGCATAGATGCCTACTGTCAAAACTATAAAATCAATACAATCACTATACTTGTTTTATCATACATAACTTGATTGAAGCAATATGAAGCTTTGACAGTAAGTGGAACAGGCATCAAAAAGTATGAAAACATGTAAGAATGCCATAATGGACTCACAAGATTTGCAGCATGCCTCTGCCAGCCCAATATTCCAGTACATAGATACACTCACAATAGTAGTATTCCGAGAGCAATACCAATACTATATCAAAGCACCTGCAAATAATCAATTCAGATTTCACATGACTAATGACTGTACTATTTTTGTCACATCATATTTCACAGTAATGTTATATAAACACCCAGGACACGATAATGATAACAATCTCGTTTGGTTTTTGCATTACACATAAAGATAAACCCTCCAAGAGTTTGTGTGTCTTCGTTTCTATCATGGACTACTGATGAACTTTCTGCTTCTTTCCGTTTACCAGAACGGAAATCCTTCTTTCTAGTTTCGGGTTTATGATTTTGTGAGTTCTGAGTTTCTTTGGTATTTACTGGTTTCGATTTTTTATCAGGCATCTTCATAGTTTCCTTCAAATTAGAAGGCGCACGTTTATGATTAAAAAGCTTAATCACAACCGCCTCTTCATTTTTTTTGAGAACCGGGGGCTTCATTTTTTGGAGAACCGGGGGCATCATTTTTTGGAGAACCAGGGGCTTCCTTTTTTGAAGGTGAAAATGCTGAGCTTGATTCCCCAAGTTTAGATTTTCCATTCGAACCCTTCTTCGCAATTTTTCCTTTGGGTTTCAAAGATACCGGAGTTTTCTTTTCTGAGGTCGGTAACGATGAGCTGGATTCACCAGGTGTAGCTTTTTTGTTTGCTAACTTCTTCATCAACCTACCTTTGCGTTTCGAAAGCTTTTGGCCTTTCTCTTCTGGGTTCAACAATGGCGTGTTCGATTCCTCCTTATTAGTAATATCTATTTCTGACGACGTGATTTCCAAAACAGCAGAACCCAAATTATGTATAAACTTTATAAGCCACTAAACTATTCACCACGAAGGAATGCCGTCAGCATAAAACAACCAGACTTGAATAAGACATAGAGCCTGCAAATGCAGAGAATTACTGAATCTATCAATACATAAAAATACAAACGACAAAAGATGTATTAAATTTTAACCAGGAATTTTACAAATATATAAAAAGCATCAGGAAACCGGGTAACTTTATTGAATTTAATCATCTAATGAACGAGTAAGCGTATGCATAACCAGTTTCATTTCATTTACAAGATGTAAAAAGCTTTCAGTGTCCACCATATATCATCAATTCACATAAACTATCAATTTGTAATCTCTCAAATCACAATTCTACAAATTTAAAGACGAAACAACCTGATGCGCTGGTGACCTATGTTAAATAAGTTTTAAGAATTGCTGACCTAATTCATTCATATACAACACGTAAATGATTTCAGATTATGATAACATAATCACTTGAGAGAAAAAATTACCACCAAACTAAAAAGAGTTAATTAATCCCTACTTCAACTTGAATTTGAGCCAAGCGAGTGACTAGTTGCTAAACATTGTAAACCACTTAACGTTATGTACCCAACTAACGAGGACTAAGCATCGGGTCAGAACCAACCAAAACCGAACCAAAAACCGATTTCGTGAAAAATATGAACCGACAATCGAACCAAATCGACTCGGTTGGTTTCGGTTTTGTGTCAGTCGGTTTGGTTCGGTTTAGATGTGTTTTTCTTGGATTTGGCCCGAACCGAAACAAAAAACCGTACATATATAAAACCGAAAATTAAACCGACCTCGGTTCGGTTTTCTGTTTGTCTTTCCCAGCCCCACAACTAAACATCCAAAGCCTCACAAGGCAACTGCTACAACAATAAATAGCACTACACGGCATACTTACAAGTATGTATGTATATTAGGTAGTCTTTGATGTTGTGCTAAGCATAGCTCTGGACGGTTAATGTTGATTTTAATTGTTCGTGTTTATTTAATTGATCTTTTGACATCTTGATGACTTGTTGATAATGATAAATTACATAGAAAGTATTGTCCGAGTCTAAATGAAAGCGTAGATGAAGAAATGAAAAACTTCATTAAGCATGCATATTACACTTTGAGTGGTAAAAAAAGTAAATAATATAGGATCAAGAATTTGTTAGACACAACTAAAAAAATTAACAAAAGATTTGGGACATGTCCTTTATATGTCTTGTTAAACTACACTTCCTTTCTGGTTAATTGTATGTTCAATTTCTATTCATTTGGGTTTAAGATTTAGTTGAAAAGATTGAGCGTCTCACATAATAAACTAGAGTAATTTGATACTCCTTCCATCTATTAAATACATTGAGTACAACACAAAATCTTGCTAACATGTTACTATAATGGATATAAGTTAACTTTTGTTCTTATTTTTAAAACCATTCTAGTTCAAAAGCCATAGACAAATACTCGTAGTAAAACTTTTATTATAGAATTATTGATCTTCTAAGTCACTCTTTTTAAGGATCCCGCACTTAGTTTGTTTAAAATACTATTGCTCTATAAAAAGAATCACAAATTTTTTTTGTAAAATAAAATAGGAAGATCTTTATCCTATGTTTTAATAAAAAGTAACAGATCAACTATTTTTTAAAGGGCAATTTCATATTTCCCCCTCTTTTCACTATTAATTTCATATTTACCCAAACATGCATTAAAAGTGTGGTACATCATGCATTTAAATGTTGTAATTTGAGTATATATGAAATTATTAGTGAAAAGAAGAAGAGATATGAAATTAATTCATTTTTTAAAGTCAATTATCAATTTTCCACAAAGCTACAAATGCAAAAGTCCACGCCTACTCCATAGTCAATCCCTTTGTATGACACAAGACTATTCATGGAGTGTTGACTGCAATTTCTTCCCAAACACTCAAACACCATCACTTCATTTAATGAGAGATGATTTGTTTTTCATCTTCTTCCCTTTTCATTTAGTAAAAAAAAAGACGAATCACATATATTC